>JADBJO010022624.1:15000-27650 GCA_016801955.1 Conus betulinus
ACCAGCAACATGTGGAAACCATTGTAGGCCACCCTGATGACACAGCCATACATATCGCCTGCTCACACACACACACACACACACCACACACAGGCGCACGTCTACACCCCCCCCCCCCCCCCCCCCCCTCTCTCTCTCTCTCTCTCTCTCTCTCTCTCTATGCACTGAGACACAGGTAAGAGAACATACTATTATCGCTACAAATTTTAAGTTGAGTCCTATCAGCCGTCTGATGGCCACTACATTGTTTACGTGTACCTATGTTTACAGGCTGGAGGCCTAACATTAAAACATTGTCATTCTCTCTCTCTCTCTCTCATCTCTCTCTCTCTCTCTCTCTCTCTCTCTCTCTTATATCATACTCTGCATTTGAGACCCCGTACCTACGACATACCCTCCATCCACGTGCCCCGTAATCCCCACACGTCATGTTTTTTCATTCGTTTTTTCCGCGCCCGCCATGTCACGCCCTTCATCTGTGTCCTCACCTCTCCTCCTCCTCCTCCTTTCGCCCTTCCTTGTCACATCATGTATCCGTGCCCCCCCCCCCCCTCCCCATACACCCACCCACCAACCATGTCACGCCCTGCTTAAAATACCCACGTCACGTTTTGCATCCGCGCCCCTCTGCCCCAGTACAACACCCATGTCACGTTTTGCATCCGCGCCCCTCTTGCCCCACTACAACACCCATGTCACGTTTTTACATCCGCGCCCCTCTGCCCCACTAAAACACCCATGTCACGTTTTGCATCCGAGCCCCTCTGCCCCACTAAAACACCCATGTCACGTTTTGCATCCGCGCCCCTTCTGCCCGAATACTCCCACAACGTCACGCCCTTCTTCCACCCTTCTGTCCCCTGATGACACCCAGTTCACGCGCTTCATCCACTTCCCCTCTGCCCCAATACAACGACCCACGTCACACCTGTCGGCACGTGCCCGCTCCGTCCCGGTACGTCCACCATGTCCCGCCGTTCATCAGTAAAATGCTCACCGTTCCCGCCCCCCCTCTACCCCAATAAGACATCCATGGTACGCCCCTCCTCTGCATCTCTTCTACCCAAACAAGACAGCCATGTCACACCTTCATCCCCGTCCCCCCCCCTCTGCCCTAATACATCTGTCCATGTCACTCCCTTCATCCACGTCCCCAATGTCTGAATACATCTGCCCATGTCCCACTGCCTCATCTATATCACGCCCTCTATTCACCACTCTTCTGCTTCAATATGTCTACCCGTGTCACGCCTTGCATCCTCGCCCCTCTGCCCCCACTACGCCCACGCGTGTCAAACCCTGTATCTGCGCCACATCTGCCCCAATACGCCAACCCGCGTCACACCCTTCATCGGCACCCCCTGCACGCCTGCCCTGAAATCTTCACTCCCTGTTTTCCTCCTCCTATTGACCCTAACCCATGACAGGACCTGAAATCTGCGCACCCTGTACGTCACGTCCACCCATGTCACGCCTTCCCTACCGTACCCCATCTATATCATGCTCTATCCGCGCCTCCATTATCCATGTCATGCCCTAAAATCTGCGCGCGCGCGCGCTCTCTCTCTCTCTCCTCTCTCTCTCTCTCTCTCTCTCTCTCTCTCTCTCTCTCTCTCTCTCTCTCTCTCTCTTACCCCTACTCAGGTCAGTCCCGACATTCTCGCTCACGTCACGCCCTAAATTCTACGCGCGCCCCTACCCCCCCCCCCCCCCCTCCTAACACCCTTCCCCTCCCCCCCCCCCCCCCCCCCCCCCCAACTAATCTCATGATCTGAAATCCGCGTCTCCATCATCTTCCATGTCAAGCTTTGAGATTCACGCTCCCTGTATTCCCACCCATGTTACACCCTGCATCTGTACCCCCACCCATGTTACACCCTGCATCTGTACCCCCCCCCACCCATGTTACACCCTGCATCTGTACCCCCACCCATGTTACACCCTGCATCTGTACCCCCACCCATGTTACACCCTGCATCTGTACCCCACCCATGTTACACCCTGCATCTGTACCCCCACACCCTGTTACACCCTGCATCTGTACCCCCACCCATGTTACACCCTGCATCTGTACCCCCACCCATGTTTACACCCTGCATCCAGACCCCCACCCATGGTACACCCTGCATCTGTACCCCACCCATGTTACACCCTGCGTCCTTACCCCCTCCCATGTTACACCCTGCATCCGTACCCCCCACCCATGTTACACCCTGCATGCGTACCGCCACCCAGATTATAACCTACATCTTCGTTCCCTCCTCTCTCCCTAATACCCTCATCCATGTCAAGCCCTGAAACCCACACTCCTTGTACCTACACCCAGGCCCTCCTCCATCCCCAGTACGCCCAACCACGTTACAACCTGCATCTGCATTCCCTCCCCTCTCCCCAGTACCCCCCCACCCATATCAAGCCCTGCAATCCGCACTCCGCCCACGTTTCGCCTGCATCTGGCACCATCTCCCCGTCACTCTATCCCCGTCACGCCCAGCAACCGCCACCGCTGTATCCCCCCCCCCCCCCCCCCCCCCCCCCCCCCCCCCCCCCCAAGTTATATGCTGCATCCCCGTCCTTATACCTGCAACAATCTACAGAAAGTTGCATCCGCGACCCTCACCCATGGCACAGCCTGCATTTGCGTCTCACGTATCCCCACACGTCATTCCCTGTATTCTGTCCCTCACAGAACACCTGCCGACTGAACGACCGACCGAAAAACTGTACGAAAGAATGACTGAACGACCAACTGATCGACTGAACGAAAACATTTTCGAACGACTGACTGACCGACTGAACGAATGAATGATCGAACGATTGAATGACCGACTGAACGAATGACTGACTGAACGAGCGACCGATTGACCAGCTGAACGAATGAATAACTAAACGACCGAGTAACCGAAAGTATGACTGAACGACTGAGTGACAGACTAAACGAATGATGACTGACTGAACGATCGAGTGAACGAATGAATGACTGAACGATAGACCGACCAAACAAAGGCCGAAAGAATGACTGATTGACTGACTGACCAAAAGAATGTCTGAATGACCGACCGAATGACTTAACGAAGACTGATTAAACGACCGACTGAACGAACGACTGACTGAACGACCGACTGACCGACTGCACGAATGTGTGACAGAACGACCGGCTGAACGGGATGAATGACTGAACGAGCGACTGACCGAATAAATCTACGAACGAATGACTGAACGACCAACTGACAAACTGAAGGAATGAATACCTGAACGAGCGACCGACTGAACGAATGAATGACTGAACGATCGAATGACCGAATGTATGACTGAACGACCGACTGACAGACTAAAAAACGAATGAATGACTGAACGATCGAGTGACAAAAAATGAACGATTGACTGAACGAACAAATGGCCGAACGAACGACTGAACGACCGACTGACTGACTGATGTGCCTGATCGAAAGTATGTCTGATTGACCGACCGACCCGACTTTACGAATGAATAACTGAACGACCGACCGACCGACTGAACGAATGTGTGACAGAAGGACCGGCTGAAACGATGAATGACTGAACGAGCGACCGACCGAATAAATCTACGAACGAATGACTGAATGACCAACTGACCGATTGCACGAATGAACGACCAACTGACAAACTGAAGGAATGAATGACTGAACCAACAGAGTGAATGAATGAATGAACGACCGACCGACAGACCGAAAGAATCCACGAACGAATGACAACGACCGACTGAATGAACGAACGACTGATTGACCGACTGAACGAACAAATAAATGAACGACCGACTGACCGAATGAATATCTGAATGACTGACTGACCGACTGAATGGATGAATGACTGAACGAGCGACCGACCGAACAATTGTACGAACAGATGAAAGAACGACAAACTGATCGACTGGACGAATGAATGACCGAACGACCGACTGAATGAATGAAGAACTGAACGACCGACCGACCGAACAAAATGTGTGAACGAATAAATGCAATGACTGGCTGGACGAATGAACGTCTGAACGACCGACTGAGCGAATGAATGATTGAAGGAGCGACCGACTGAGCGAATGAATGATTGAAGGAGCGACCAGCCGAACATTTACGATCGAATGACTGAACGACCAACTGACCGACTGAACGAATAAATGTCTGAACGAGCGATCGATCGAGCGACCGAAGGACCAAGGGCACAAAAAACAAACAAACAAACAAACAATAATAACAAGAAGAATGAACCGTGGCGAAGTGGTTAGCGTCGCGGACTCCCGGCTGGGAGGTCGTGGGGTTCGAATCCCATCAGAGTCATGTGGGTTTTTTCTGCCCCGAGACCGGCTCCTACCAAGAGTTGAGTTTGCTGCGGACTCGGTTGGGAAGACTGGGGCCACACAGTCGAGTTTCATCCACTTAATGGATGCGTTTCTGAGAGTGTTGCTCAAATTTCCTGACCAGCACTGCAGGTGCCTGTATCTCTCGGGCCTGGTTGACGCCGGGACATATTATGAAAGGAAGCGTGGAGTACAGCCCTGTCATGTAGTCTCAGACCGAAATGGAAATCCGTAGCATCTTAATCATCCTCATTCTCATCGTCATCAGCATTAAAAAGATCGTCTCAAATTCTGTGGCCCTTCATGCCCTGCTCTCATGGTGACCTCAATTTCGATGTCCTCTCCACGGTTTGGTTCAACTCGGGGTCACCGGTATCGACGAGTCCATGGGGGCTGTCGTTGGACGGACGTGGTGGCGTCCTCCGGAGGGAGACCTCACTCGCGCCGGCTCCGCGACTAAGCAATTATTGTCAGTAGGGGGCTTAGTAGGTGTGTCCAGCGTATATTAGATCAGAACAGGCGCCGCTGAACACCACCGAAGTGACTCGGCAGCAGTGCAGTGCAGTGTCTCCTCGGGTGGGTTGCCTCTTTGACGACTTGACATCGACTGCTCCCTGTGGATTGCCGGTGCCGGAGCTGCGGCGGGACCGACCCGGGCTGCGGCTGTGGACAGGGGTGTCGGAATGAGCGGCGTGTGTGCAACTGCCTCTGGGGTGGCGCAGAGGTTGGGACAGCAAAAAAAAAAAAAAAAAAAAAAAAAAAAAAAAAAGAAAAAAGAAAAGAATGAACAAACGAACAATCAAACGAATGCATGAAAGAAAGGAAGGAGTTGAGAAAGAAAAAAAAAGAAAGAAAGAACAGAAGAAAGTCATCAGATAATGAAAAGAACATAAACCACTGTAAACGAAAGGGAAAACGTAAGAACGAAAAACAAAAGGCACCAAAGAATGAAAAGAACATAAACGATTGTAAAACCAACTCATCTAAAATCATCGCAGGGGGGGGGGGGGGGGGGGAACAGGGGGGGGGGTCGGTGGGGGGGGAGGCGAGAGAAAAGATAAATGTAATGTTGTAACTCTACGTGCCGTTAATTTTGATGCGAAACATTTGAACTGTAGGTGTAAAAGCAAATAAATAAAAAATAAAAAAAACTTTCCACTGGTAATACTGTGTTTACCACATTACAGGGTATACGGCAAAACATTGCTTAGAGATGAAATACATAAATAAATAAGAAAATAAATACCGTAATCAATTATCAGTCATTTACTGGCACAAAATGACTACCAAACCAGATGAATTACTATGAGAGTGTATATCTCTGTGTGTGTGTGTGTGTGGCGCGCGCGCGCGTGCGCGTGCGCCGTGTGTGTGTGTGTGTGTGTGTGTGTGTTGTGTATGTGTGTGCGTATGGCGTGTGTGTGTGTGTGTGTGTGTGTGTGTGGTGTGTTGTGCGCGCGCGCGCGCGCGCGTGCGCTCCAATAATAGTCCAATACTTTAATGTGATATTTCATTTAAAGTGTAAATGCGTTTTCTGATATCATTGCCAGTGTAATCTCTCTCCTCTCTCTCTCATCTCTCTCTCCGTCCCCCTCTCTCTTCTCCTCACCCCCTCTCTCCCATCAACGACCTCTCCTCTCTCCTCTCGCTCTCTGTGTGTGTGTGTGTGTGTGTGTGTTTGTGTGTGTGTGTGTGTGTGTTGCGTGAGCGCGAGCGTGTGTGTGTGTGTGTGTGTGCGCGCGCGAGCGCGAGCTGTGTGTTGTGTGACCTGCGCATGCGTGTGGTGTGGTGTGGTGTGGTGTGTTTGTGGTGCTGGTGTGTGTGTGTGTGTGTGTACGCGTGGTTGTGCTTGGTGTGTGTGTGTTGTGGGTGTGTGTGGTTGTGTGTTGTGTGTGTTGTGTGTGGGTGTGTGTGCGCGCGGCGCGTGTGTGTTGCGCGCGCGCGCACGTACGTGTGCGCTGCGCGTTGTGTTTGGCTTTGCGTGGGAACGTAGCCGAGTATGTACCTGTATGCGTGTACATGTGGCTTGTATCCTTGTAGTTATTTGAATGAAATGGCTGATCAGAAGACACCTTAGTCATAACTGATTACAAGAAAAGGAAAAGGCATAGAAATCATAAAAAGAGAAAAAAGTTAGTATCGGAATAAAAAAAAAAAAGAAAAGAAAACGTGAAATAAGTGAAATAAAATTATACCGATAGAGACAGAGAGAGAGAGAGAGAGAGAGAGAGAGAGAGAGAGAAGAAGGAGAAGATATAAGATGAGATGATGATGATGATGATAGATGATGACGACGACGACGACGCGACGACGACGACGACGACGACGACGACCGAAGGCAGAGACCCTCGTGAGGGACGAATGACATACGAGATAGCACGCGCAGAACGTGAGAAGGATGAACGACAGACAAAAACGACCGCGCCAAAACCTAAAACCGGTGAAGGATAGACTGGACAAAAGAGGACGTGGCAATGAACATGACGGTCGAGAGGAGACGACGACGACTGGGGGACCTCAGAATTACTGGTGGAACCGGAGGGGAAGAAGAGAGCGACGGACGATGAACGAATAAACAGCCTGGAACAAACAGAAAATATCGCGAGACAGACGACTGATGGAGAGAACTCCACAATGAGTAATGATCAAAGCAGAAAGGAAGCGGGGACATCATAATGAAACGGAATGAGAATAGGATACTGTGTGTGATGATGGTGAATGACAGACGGTATAAATATAAACAAAAAAAAAACAAGGAGAATGCAAGTGTGCTGCATGACGAGGAGGAATGAGGAGTGGAAAATGTGATGAACATGAATGATGGACGGCATGATGAGTGAAGAGCATGCTCTGGTGCATGTTGGACGTGAATGAGATAAGAGTGTGATACTCTGAAAACAGCGAAATGATAGAAAGTATAAGTGTGAATACTCTGAGAAACCGCCGAGATGAAATAAGAGTGTGAATACTCTGAGAAACAGCGGAATTAGATAAGACTGGGTTAATACTCTGAGAACGCCGGGATGAAATAAGAGTGTGAATACTCTGAGAAAACATCGTGAATGAAATAAGAGTGTGATACTTTTGAGAAACCCGGAATGAAATAAGAGTGTGAATACTTCTGAGCAACACCGGGAAGGAGACAAGAGTGTGAATACTTTGAGAAACATCGTGGAATGAAATAAGAGTGTGAATACTTTGAGAAACACCGTGGAAGAGACAGCGTGTGAATACTCCTGAGAACATCGGGATAGAGATAAGAGTGGTTCATACTTTGAGAAACAACCGGAAGGAGATAAGAGTGTGAAATACTTTGAGAAACACCGGAATGATAGATATAGAGTGTGATACTTTGAGAAACACCCGGAAGAGATAAGAGTGTGAATACTTTGAGAAACACCGAGATGAGAGAATAAGAGTGGTGAATGCTTTGAGAAACCCCGGAAGGAGATAAGAGTGTGAATCCTTTTAGAAAAACCGGGATGAGAGATAAGAGTGTGAATACTTTGAGAAACACCCGGATGAAATAAGAGGTGAAATACTTTGAGAAACACCTGTATAACAACCACAAAAAAAGCCTTCAAATCTGGAGAAAATAGACCAACGCAAATAAAGTCAGCACCGCTCAGGACAAAGACGTTAACTGTCTCAACAGAAGAAAACATCATAGAAAGATAGAGGAACTTTGTCTTGTGTTCTTCAACAACAGACAAAAGAGATCCAAGAGTGCGAACAATTCAGGGCTTCCCTCAAATGGAGATGAATTTTATCACACTCTAATCCAAGAAAGGTCGTAGTACAGTGAAATCGCTGAATTATAGCAAGGCTTGCAAGTCCACTGACAATATCCCTGCAGCACCCTTGACCATGGGGAAAAAAAATATCCCTCAGAACCCTCGAACGTGGCGAAAAATATCCCTGCAGAACCCTCGAACGTGGCGAAAAAAAATATCCCTGCAGAACACTTTAAACGTTGCGGAAAGGCAGTGACTGATATATTGACCCAACATATGCAACACAAGATCTGGCACACTGGCGAGTGGGGGGATGCCAAAGAGACTCGACCACAATCGTCCACACTTCCCAAGAGAGGAAATCCTCAAAATGCCAGCGCACCCACAAGATCAGGCATTTCGATCAAGCAATGTAAACAACGTAGTATATTCAATCAAGGGACGCTATCCCAAACCTTCACTTTGTAGACAACTTCGATGGTTTTGGGGGGCGAGTACTGAACAAGAACTCACTAAGACCTTGTTGACCGCACTGGGATGAAACACCGGACGAGACAAATAGCATGGATATCAACACCGAACCAAGCTGATAGATCCTGGCCAACACCACACCACCTCCAGAGCTAGGTACTGTTTAAACGGTTCATATATCTGGGATTATGTTTTTCAGCACAATGGGGTACTCAAATCAGATGTCCCCCTCAAGAGCAGCAAGAACATCATGTGTTCTGTGCAGAGTAAAACCCGTATGGAAAGACAATAACATCTCAGTGAACACGAATCTGTGTCCCTGCCTGCACGGTGGTATTTTCATTTTTCCCTCTCTGCATACAGACATGGACCTGGAGGAAGAGACCCACTCACGAAACGAGGCGTTCACTGCAAGATACTCTACGTCAGATTAGATCACCATTGTAGAAGTGCACCTGACCAATCAAACAGCACATCGGGCCATACCAAGGTTTGCTGATACCAGCGAAGCAAGGAATTAAGTTGACACTATGTCATGAAGATCCGACGGCCGCTCTAAAGCCATTATTCAGAAAACTGTTTGAACGAGCGAAATCAGTCGGAAGACAGAAAAAAAAATGGTACATTGCAGAATGGACAGGGAAACTATTTGTAGAGCCCAAGACCTTTGAACACAATGGACAGAATTGGAGGAATCTGTTGAACATTCTTCAGTGCGATGCTCCCGTTGACTTCATTTCACAAGGACCTAGAAAAAGAAGTCGATATTAGTAATACCAAGACAAAATTATTTCATGTACTTTAACATGTTTTTTTTTTTTTTATCCAGACTGTAGTGCGTGAGTTTTTAGGATCCAGCCCATTTGTTGAACATTTTTGATAATTTGATACCAACGACCTTAATATATCCTTAGTCGGAGAAAGTCCCGAAAATAAAAATATCTATGTTGGGTCTGCCGGATCCTTTCTTAGTGATAAAACGTTAACTTGGTTTTCAAACCTGTGTTCAGTGGTACAATATAACATTATTATCCAAACAAATTTGACCTATTGGTTCGTCTTAGTGATGCATGACAGGGCCATTGTTTGGACCTGATGAAAAAACAGACGAGGGGTGAGCACACAACGAATTTTTGTAGAATTCCTTTGCATATTTCTGACTCGTGGCTGGACTGCCGATAGCGTTGTCGTGCGAGTTCGTTCAGATGGATCTGTTGTTTTGCGAGGGTGTAAGAACATTTGCACTGTTTCTGACTCCAAGAACAAAAAAGACATCGATTAGAAACGATTAGCCGTTATGAGAACTTACATTTCGCTGTAATAGACGTAAGCTAGCGTCAGGGTAGGTACTGCATCAGTATAGGGTCTATTTGTAACGGATTCCACAGCTAAGCATGGTTCTAGCGGTGGGTCGGGCGGAGGGCATTTTATTAGGCACAAGCCTCTGAGGTTTAAATCTAAAACTTCTTCCTGATAAATGACTTTGATCGGACGAGGCCAGTGACGTGACAGGAAATTTCCTTGGTTATTATGTTGTATCACTTGATCCCATGATTAAGCAGCAGTAACTGGAAAACCATGTGACCGCTCCCTGCTGTTGAATTACTAAATTCTCGGTATGAATGCCAAAATGTATTACTATCAGTGAGGTAACCAAACCCTGCTTCTTATGAACGTTATAACTTTTGTCATTAATGGGTGATCTGTAGCAATGATAGTCGTATTCTCTCCTGTTACGAAAAATATCATTAGCGGGTTACTCTCCTGCCCGTGCAGCCCTTTTAATCCATGTACATGGTTAATGTAGGCCCACCGGGTCCCGTGCGAATAATCTTTGCGGATGATTTCTTTTCTTATCCCTCCTTTCTTCTTACAGTTCATTTGTCTAGATGGAAAAGCGTCTGAATAGTAACCGTGCGCACAGCTTTGGGTGGGTGATGGGTGACGCATGGTAATGACAAGAGGCGTAGTCCACGACTGCAGGGGCGAGAATAACTGACACATTGAGGAGTGAAGGATATGCTATACGATGACTGGACTTTGCCGACTCTTACACATTCGATTCTCCGCGCAAAATTTCTTATACAGAAACTTCGCTTATGTATATTATGTCTTCTACTCTCTTCCACTTGAGCAGGTTTTGCAAGTAGTTTTGTCAACGGTAAGCTTTAAATGATAATTATAACAAACAACTTAAAATTAATCACCACTCAAAAAAACAAAACAGTGAAACGCAAACGACTTTATTACCATATCATTTAATTAAATGGCATAAACCCATTAGCAGTCAATGAAAAAGACTGAAAAAGGGGGGAAAAGAGATAGTAACCCAATATAAAAAGGTATAGAGCATAGAGAGAGAGAGAGGAGAGTAGAGGAGATAGAGAGAGAGAGAGAGAGATGATCCGCCGCGATAACACCCAAGTTAACGTAGTTTTCATTATTGTGAAAAAAAACGAAGAAAAAAAAACAAGACAAATATGGTTAACCCCTTGGCAAAGTTAATTCAAACACAGTACATCCAATCAAAGCAACAACAAACCTACCATTCATCTGGCAGGTTGCAAACACATCCCCCCCCCCACCCACCCCCTCCGTCCCCCCACCCCCCCCCTTCCCCTACCCCCCCATTCTATCGACACCTCTCAAACCCCATTTTTCCTCCTGTCCCTGTCACTCCTTACCCACACCTAATTTGCATGACATGCGCGAAAATGCTCGGCAGCGCCTGCACCACCACCAGACACACCCACACACATACACGGAAAGCAAGCGATCAAGCCTGCGCCGCACAACACGCCGCGCACCAACGCACCATACACACACAGCGCAAGGCGCTGCGCAACACGCCATTTACATTTATACTTGTACATTTATGCGCGCACAATCAGCGCACGAACTACTTATCATCCATCATATAATGCCGCATGCGTCTCGCACCACACACACCACCACACCACAACCTACACACACTCACAAACACCACCCAACACCAACACACAAACACTCGTGCGTATCACACACATACACGACGCGCGCGCACCACGCGGCGCACGCACACATATCATACAACCATGGGCTGCGCGATAGACGCACACAGGACAATTCAACAGGGCTTGGTCGCTCAAGACGCACGTAATCACACTTTACCACCACAGCCACAAATGCGTTCGCAACAACACCCACACACCCCACACGACACACCCCACCACACCACACACGTACGTGTCTTCGAGTGGAAGCCCTGTACAGCGTGTTAAGGCACTGCACGGCACATCACCGCTTTCTCGTTCAGAGCCTTGCAGCTGATTTTTGAATGATGGGCGTTCATGACTTAAAAAAAAAATTGCAACCACATTTTTCGGCTTTTTTACTTTACTGTGCATCAACCTTTTTTTTTTATATAAAACCTTCTATCTCGTGTTAGTCAATGGGAGGGAAAACGCTGAGAATAATGACTGTAGAACAGGTAAAAACATGAAAGTGAGAATGTTGGAGATGGGGGTGTAAAAAAGGTGGGGACGTGAATTTCGGGGGGGGGGGGGGGTGGACTTGAGAATAAACTTCTTTTAAATAAGAGTAAACATTAGAGAATATGTTGCGCCGGATGATGCGAGGGGGGGGGGTGGGGGGGGGGGTGGTTGGTGGGATATAGAATGGAAAGAATGCTGTACTGAGCGAAAACGTAAGAGATGATTTGCAACTGGAGTGCAGGAAAGGTTTGAAAGGATGATTGATGGGTAATAGTTTACACATGCGAAATGGGTTAATTGCTTGACTGAAAGGTGCTGTGTGTAGGAAAGGTAAGGACGGAACCACTGAAATAAATGAATATTGGTCGGGATTGGGGGGGGGGGGGCGGGGGCGTGAGGTTGGGGGGTGGTGTTCTTAATGCTAATGAGCCCTGCCTGACACGGGGATTAAATAGGAGAAACACTAAATGTCTGGACTGGGGGGGGGGGGAGGGGGGGGGGGGGGGGGGGAAGTGGGGGGGTGGGGGTGTGTGGGAGGGGGGGGGGGGGCTGTGAAAATGAGGATGGGTGAGTTTTGGAACATGGCGAAAATCTTCTAACTGGACTGTAGGGGGGGTGAGGGGGGTGGTGGGGGGGTGG
>JADBJO010022625.1:0-7500 GCA_016801955.1 Conus betulinus
CAAGGGTGAGCTTGACAACAAAGATCTTCGGAAGAAGTTCCACCCGCCCCTCCCCCCCCCCCCCCCCCGAAAAACTCTACACTCTAAGGAGGCTGGGCCGCAGCCAGGTATTTAGATAGTTGTTTCCGAAGTCTGTTGGACGTGTACAGCTCATTGCTGGTTTCAATTTGAAGCTAATCTCTACTGCCCACGTATGCTGTACTGGGTGAAATGGCACATCCCACTGCTTTCAAAGCTTCTGGTCGGTCTAATCTCTTGTGTATTCTTTCGTTAAGAACTTCATTTAAAAAAAGACTATGAAAATACTGGTTCAATTTTTTTTTTTAGATTAATTTAAGAGAATGACACTTCCCGAGAGCCAGTTTACCACCATGGCAAAGAATCAAATCTTCCTCAGAATGATTAGAAGGGAACCTTTTGGAGCTGTTTGATTCTGGTCGAATTTTGCTCTTTTTTTGTACCTTTCGTCAGCTATAATCCACTGTTTGCAGATCATTTCGTTCCTCCATGATGATCATGTTAGCTTTTGGAGTCACTCAAGGATGGACATTTCTTCAAACACAGCAGGCATATATTCTATCGTGCTTTAGTGACAGTTGGGTTTCCTCTTTGGGTCACCGAGATCTCTAAAAACAAAATGGAAACGTCGCCACAAACCCTCTTCTCCTTAATGAAGCGCGGTACTCCCCCTCTGTTTTTAAAATGTTCTGCTTAAGACTGTAATACTATGACATATTCATCTTCTGCACCGTACATCAAGGCAACGCCTGCTGCGGTATTGTGATGACAATGTAATGATACATGCTTTGCGTCTGTCTTATTTATACGCTACCGTCACCGCGCCAGATCTTTTACAAAGTATATCCAACCTCCGTAACAATTCATATTGTTTACCTGGAAATCCCTCTGGACTGTTCGGTGGGTCCAGTGAACTCAGTGGGTGTGGGCCCATTGGTACGGGTCCATGGAATATGCATAACATTACCCGGGTCCATTTGTGTGTAACCACAGGTATCCATGTCAAAGTTACAGTCTGCAGACGACTGAGGTACTGCACACACACACACACACACACACACACACACACACACACACACACACACACACACACTCACACACAAATCCAACACAAATTCAGTTAATGTGAGATCCCTCCACATCCCACCAATACATGTAAAATAGAAGGTCAGTAAAGGCTGCTCGACTGCCCAGGGCACGCAATCACTGTTTTGTGGTGAATACTGCGACCAGCCTGGCGGGCAGAAACAACAATTTTCAAACATCCGCAGCGTGAGGCAAACAAAACGTTCAGCATTATTTCACCTTAGTTGGCTAATGTGACAACCACAGATCTGGCTTTGTGAAACTGCCATTTTAAGTGACTACTTATGACACACTGACATTGTCATTATGCTGCCAATTGATTCTGCGAGTCAAACGGCATTGAAAAATGAGAATGGAACACAGGCTGTCCATTAGCAGATCACATGAACCGCCCCCCCCCCCCCCACACACACCCTAACACCACAAAAGCCACTGTAAGGCAAAACACTACAACACTGGTGGTTTACTTACGTTCAGAAAGCTACTGTTATTTTTCAAACACTACCACCCATACGCTCATAACACTATTCATATTCAAAACACTCTTCTTAATTTATCTTCCTTGATGAGCCACTTCAGTCCACTGTGTAAAAACATGGGAAAATATCAAAATCAGTTTTGCATTAAAAAGTGAAGAAGCAGTTTGAAAATTTTAACGGGTGAACACTGTTCTGTAGAAACAAAAATCGATTTAACAGCAAATCCCCCACTACTTCGTTCTCTTCAAAATAACAGTCACTATTCGGGGTGACACTGATTTGCTTTTTCGGGTTACTGAGCATGGAAGTAACAGGCACTCGGGCGAATCACTCTTAGACGAGAAACGGTTGCTTAAGCTCACGCTGTGACCATAGAAGATATGAAGTTAGCCACATTGATCCTTTGACTGGAATCTAGTCATCTCTTGAAGAACAGAGTGGAATCGACAGGCTGACGGACGGTTTCCAAAGCCTTCTATAACAGATACGTCTACTGAACGTAACCCAACTATCAATACGGTAGCATTCCAGTCCCAGTTCTTGGGGATATCGTGTGCAGCATCCCGCACCACATCACGTTGGTAAAACCCCACAGAGCGTGGAACACATCATGGAGCCAAACCAAAGTTCGGACCTCAAAATCCGATAGGCCACCAGACTTGGCCCTCTAAGTCATCTTCGAGATCACCACACTCGCTTCGTTGATGCTGATCAATAAAATGGGATTCGATTTGATGTGACCTACTGTGTAGCCGGAGCGAGATGATGCTGTAAGTGCCTGGCCACATCACAAAAGAGTGATAGAAAACAGGATACTTGCTCCCAAAGTAGCTAGATGGGCCATTATCACAAAAAGGTGCTCATCAAGTGTTCAGCATTGCACCGTCACAAAGCACATTGCCGCCTACTGCAAATGCCCAGCACGAAAATGAAATGGTCTAAGACCAACAAACTGAGTGAAGGGTTTAATGCCACAAACGCTTGCCATGAAAACAGGCAGGCTGGCTCTCGCCAATGAAGCTGAGCATCTACGGCTGACCTGGAAGGGGAGGAGACCTCACACTCACCTCCTTCCAGTGCAACAGAGAGAGCTGAAACTCCACCGGACAAACATTACAATGCACACCTCGTTCGTTAGAAAGAGTCAACGTGGTGGAGGCGTGCACCCCATTCCAACGTCAAGAACCAGAAAGACAGACACGAAAAGTGGTAAACGCTTGCACGCTGATTACCACAGAAATGGGGACGTCAACAGACAACGAAATGTAGACAAATCTTGAGCTCACCATTAACTCAAATAACCTTAGCTCCGAATGAAGCTGGTAACCAGCTCGCAAATTCAGTACTTTATACAGAACACTCAGGCCTGAAAAAGGAAGCTACTCGAGTTCAGTCGAACCCAACGAGCCAACACTGAAAAGCATCAGCAGGAAGTGATACGGTCGAACGATGCTCACGTCAGCGTTGCTACCAGCCCTATCACTGTGAAAACAAAAAACGTTTCAGTCGTAAAACTATACCAGATGCAGGGAAATTTGTGCACAAATTGGAGGAAAAAATAGACCCGATAGACTAAATATGGACGACATAAACCGGTCTGTACTCTCATGTATAGACGCGGTGAAGATGAGCTCCTAGAAAACGTCACTGGTCAGCAGACAGACCAAGGATTAAGAATGGGATAGGCAAATTCTGGTGTCAAGGAGAACAAGCCTGAGTTCCGTACGAAAATGCGTCCTCAAATGCACAAAAAGTCAGCAGTTTCTATGGCCACAAACTCACTCCAGAATAGATGTTTTGAAGATTAAGATACTGCCCATGCACCTGCTACAAAGCTATCCACCACAAATTTGGGGGCGAGGAGGGGGGGGGGGCGCGGAGGAATAAAACTTTGCCTGTTTATGAGCGCGTTTTTCACAGGACGTTTTTATTTTTTCTCTTTGGGCCCTATTTTACGTCAGTCCTTATTCCAGACCATGCTTTACCTTTACGGCCATGCAACCGAGGGCAGATGATATTCATAAATATCTCACCAGTGGCACGAAGACCTTTCTTTCTGCTGCGCGAGCTTGGCCAGGTCTTTGTGACCTAGTTGTACATCCACGCAGGAGTTCTTGTGCTCGTAGTCCATTTGTCTTGTGCTGGGTGACTTCAACAACTGCCGACTAGATAACGTGCTGCCGCAGTGTTAACAGTACGTCAACTGCATGGCATGTAGTGAAGCAACCTTAGACTTCTGCCTTTTATTTGTGGGATTTTTCTGCCCCGACCGGCTCCTACCCAGAGTTAAGTTTGCTTTGACCTTAAGTGGGAAGACTCGGGGCCATACAGTCGAGTTTCATCCACTTAGTGGATAAGACCCGGAGAGTGTTGCTCAAATGCCCTGACCACGACTACAGGTGACAGTATCTCTTGGAACTTGTTTATACTGGGATATATCATGAAAGTAAGCGTAGAGTGCAGCCCTGTCATGTATTCTCAGACCAGAATGCATATCCGTAACATAATCTTCATCATCCTTGTCCTTATCGATCAGCATAAAAGTTTCAAGTTCTATGGCCATTCATGCAATGCTCTCCTGTTTTATTTGCCTTCCCACATCTATGGCCTTGGTGTGATTCTGTCTGTCGGGTCACCAGTGTTGGCAATTTCATGGGGACTGTCGTTGAATGGACGTAGTGGCACCTTCTGCAGGGAAGGCTTACTCATACCGACTCAACGACGAAGCAGTTATTGTCGTCAGTATGGGGCTTAGAAGGTGGTGTCCTTCATATGTTGGATCAGAACAGAACACCACCTCAGTGACTCGGCAGCAGTGCAGTGTTGCGCCTCCTCTGTGAGTTGCCTCATGACAGCATGACACCGACTGCCCCTTGTGGATTGCATGCACCGGGGCTGTGGCAGGTCGGGCCGGGCTGTGGCCGGGGGTGAGGGTGAGAAGGGTGGGTTGGGGGAATGGGAGGTCGGAATGAGCAGCGTGCGTGTAATGCCACTGAGGTGGCACAGACAATATAAAAAACAAACACAGAAACCCAGAATCCTCGGACTCATGCAACTGCAACATCCTTGCATCTGACAGGAACAGAGCAATGATCAATCTGGGGCGGTATACATAACCTGCTAAACTGCCAGAAGCTTAGGAGCAGCAAACCCTCAATCATGCCACTGAAGATCCCGTCTATATAGACAACGGGAGCTCTCCACGAGTGGTTCTACTGTACACACTGGGACATAGTGCTGGACAGCACCCTACTGAATGAACAAGTAGAAACTGTCACATCCTATATTAATTTCTGTATTGACATGCCGATGTCGAGCCAAAAGGTACGGTTCTATCCCCAAATAAGCCTTGGGTGTCCATAGAGAGCGTACATCCTCAGGCAGTGACAGCAGGGAGTCCGGAACAGTGATGAGAAAGAGGTGAAGCGGTTACAGAGAGACAATGCTGGCCGACAAGCGGCGTCTCAGAGACAAGCTACAGGCAAAGTGACCTCCTGCAACTCCAGGCAGGTGTGGAGTGGTTCAGACCATGACAGGTACAAGCCCAGCAGGAGATCCATGGACTTGGAAGATCCACCCACACTGGCCAAGGATGGGCCAGCGGTAGGACACAGAGATAGTGCTGATGGAAGAGGTCAGACAGTGCTTCCTTCAGGTCAATCCATGCCGTGCACGTGGCCCTGATCGTGTGACTGGAGCGGTACTGAAGCAGTGCCATGACTCCCTGGCTACTATCATCAGGGTCCTGTATCAGCAGTTCCACGACATATTCCCTCCAGTTGCAAATTCTCCGCTATCATTCCCGTTCCCGAGACATCCTTTCTGAGCATTTCTAATGACTACCAATCCCCAGCCCTGACCTTCATCCTATACAAGAGCTTGGAGCAAATGGTGCTGCGGGTGGCTGGTAGCTGCGCGTTCCTTCCAAGACCCCCTGCAGCTTGTGTCTATGAATAAATCCATTTATTTTTTTCGTATGTACTAATAATACGTTTTTTCTATGTAATCTAATTTTTGTGTATGTACCTTTTTCGTGGACACTCTCCCCTTAAACATACGCAACATTAACACTTTAAGACACTCTCAGGTGAAGAGGCCTACAATGGGAACACTGATTTGTAAAGTTTATGAGTTCTGGATTAAACTTGATGCCTGTATAATAAGTATGCTCATCACTGATCCATTGTGAGCTCACTAGAGCAATGTTCCAATATTGAGTAACTCACGGAGATTTTCTTTCACTACAGAGGATGCCACTGGGGTACATTCTTTTCTACATTAGATTTGTTTATAAATCAATTCTTTACCATATTTTGAAGTAAAAAAAAAGTCAACTCCTCTGATAATGACAAAGAAATTTGAAGATATTTAAAGCGTTCATTGATAGGACCATTTCCATACAACTAAAAGAACAAACAAACAAAACAAGCAAAACAAACAAACGAAGCAAAAACCGTAACACATTTACTGCCGAAAATTCTTGTTCCTCATCATTGGCCCAAAGTAAAATCATTCGACCATGTCGCGTGCTATCTGTGATCTGTTGCATCACTGGGCTAGATTCTGATCTAGACCGACTGACACCTTTTTATACTTCCTTTTCTGCTGTGTTTTGATTGACAATCACGTAACAAATCGAAGGAGAAACATCTGGTTTCACTCGTCTTGTTTTCCAATCCATCTTAATTGAACAAACAACTCAGCACACAACACGCATTTTGTAATACTGAGTAGAACTTTGATTAAAAAAAAAGTCTGTTGCAGCGCTAAGGATGCAACTCTGCATTAAAAAAAAAAGTGACAAAATGCTCTTGTTTCATTTCTTACCAGTTCTTCCACAAGATTTCTTTTGATCAGGTTTTCAAGATCCTTACATGTAACGGTTTTCTACATGTGCACACAGAAAAGCACTGTTGAGCGAATCAGGAAGCAATCGAGCAATCAATAAAACTGAACATTAAATACAGACAGGATAAAATCATTAGGCAGCACCAAGCCAACACAACAGAGACTGAAAACACAAGTACCCTCTTGACGATTATTACATCAAACTGACAAGAGAGGATGGAAAAAACAATGCAAATTGGTCGAGTAGGGTGACAACCAGAGAGAGTGTGGAGTGTGGGCTAGTGGGTGGGGTGCAGAAGAGGGATGCCCATAGTCTATCAATCTGCAAACAATTCCCCACACTTACAAGGCTGTGATCCACAAGGCTGTCTCCGCAGACCGATGTCATCCAACGCTGCGTTACCAGTTATGACGCCCGCACTGGTCACCCATAAAATAGATCTGATGACAGGAACAAAGTGTAGACATGTAAACTTAGGCAAAAATCGGGACACAGTGCTCCAAAAAGGTTCTGGGACTCCAATACTGATCTAACTTTCCCGAATCATTGTAAAATAATTACTCGACGTCCACCTGTCTGTTTCTTTGTGGGTTTCTTTTATTTCACGAAATACTCTTTCTCCTTATGCATCTGAAAAAAATCAGTTAGATGCTTATGCTCTATGTTTCTACCTATGAATGTCTTCTTTTAATTTTACCAACTCTTTTATATTTTCATACACCATAATGTGTCAACCTACGTGTGAGTGAATGAGTGAGTGTGTGTGTGTGTGTGTGTGTGTGTGTGTGTGTGTGTGTGTGTGTGTGTGCGCGCGCGCGCGCGTGTGTGCTTGCGTGTGTATGCATGTATACATCATATGTGTGTGTGTGTGTGTGTGTGTGTGTGTGTGTGTGTGTGTGTGTGCGCGCGCGCGCGTGTTTGTGCGCGCGCGCGAGTGTGTATGTGTGTGTATGTATGTGTGTGTGTGTGTGTGTGTGTGTGTGTGTGTGTGTGTGTGTGTGTGTGTGTGTGTGTGTGTATGAACGAGTACCTGTGCGTGTGTTTGTATGTATGCATGTATATCTCTAT
>JADBJO010022625.1:12500-17500 GCA_016801955.1 Conus betulinus
CATCCAGCAGAGAGCTGGAAAAAAAAAGAAACCAACAAACAAACACAAAATGTACGAGAGAGAGAGAGAGAGAGAGAGAGAGAGAGAGAGAGAGAGAGAGAGAGAGAGAGAGAGAGATCCGCAGAGTACAGTGAAAAGCAAATTAAAAGTGTCGAGGCCTAGTCAATAATAAGCTGAATATAAACATTTTTAACCCTTTTTAGTAGTTGCAAGGTGAGGCGACTGCAGACGGAGGTCTAAACAAATCTTTAAGAGTAATCATTGTGACTCCACCTGGGTTCAACGCCCATCTTGCACCTAATTCGACAAAAATAAGTGATTGCTCGTTCTTTATTTTTTATTTTCCCGAGTGTTGTTAATCTTGCCCGAAGAAGACCACTGTGTGTGTGTGTGTGTGTGTGTGTGTGTGTGTGTGTGTGTGTGTGTGTGTGTGCGTGCGTGCGTGCGTGCGTGCGTGTGCGTGCGTGCGTGCATGTGTGTGTGTGTGTGTGTGTGTGTGACTACGTGCGTTTTCAATATTTATGGAGTGATGTCAAACGTACACTCAAACTGCCGCAATGTATTGATTTTTTGTACGATTGTCATGCTACTGACATGTTTACATCAAGAATACTGTTTGTTTGCGTCAGACCGATTGGAGTATAGACAGGTACGACATTTTAACAAAGTTGTCTTGTTTGCTGTTTTGTAAATGTTGAACGTCGCGGATCCATAGTTACAGAGATGAGCGAGGACAGCAAGCTGACTCTTTTCTGTATGTAGTCCTTCACATAAGGTTCTTGACAATTATGCTTTGTTCTCTTTCTTAACCAATTTGTCCCTTGTTTGTCTCCACCCCACCAACTATATCTTCGGCCCTCCCTAACCACACATATTCTGCGTGCGTGCGTGCGTGCGTTTGTGTGTGTGTACTACTATTTGATACGAAATACGAAGCAATCGTGTGATACTACAAAACATAAGCATTCTTTTCAGTTCATTATGCAACAGAAGGGTGAACTACTCACTGCACTGATGCGGCAATACTTTGACATTATCGATAGCAGTATCGCTGTAAACGCCAGGTCCCCTGATGGCTTCAAAAATGATCTGAAATCAAACATCACGTGTGAACGACACCTCATGCGTGATTATTTTCATATCTAAGACATGTCATACCTGACATATCACAATTTCATCATACTTTTTTTTGTTTCTTTTCACCCCTAACGTTTAGTAGATGTTTGCTTGCATTTTTTTTTACACCATGGAGAACTGCAAACAAAAGTCTCCCACATTCCTTCAAACCTGCACAGGGTATTCCAGGAGAAAGTCTACTCGAGATGTCATCCAGGCCGGGGATTCTCCAGAGTTGGTCCACATCAGTTTCCGCTCCATCAGCATTCCAGCGCGAGCCAGGTAGACATTCAGGGTGCCGGTCGTCATTCCTTCCATGGAATAGTCAAACACTAGACAGTTCTCCAGCACGTCCCAACCCACAGTAGGAGACACCAGCACTGCCTTGGGGCTGAACTCCTCGTCATACATGAACAGGCCTGGGGAAAGACACAGGACGATGTGAAAATCGTGCCTATCCTTTGGTAACAACAGTTAACAAGAAAGAAAGAGCACACGCACCTTCGAGGACATTACACCCCTGCCGTAAAAACCTCACACACATGCCTGCATTATTTAAAAATATAAAGGTTGAAGTTCTCATCGTCTGTTGACCGTAGGGGCAGTGCACTGTCAGTTGTTCACTGTTTCTGTGGCACAGCCTGGTGGAAGGTGGAGTCCACATCCTCCTCCCGCTGCATTAGTCCTTCCTGAGCTATGCTGGGACCTCTGAGTGGATAGAGAGGACTTTGAAGCCAAAAAAATCCTGACCCCACGAGTGGTGGGTTTAATATACCTTCGTGAAATGTCATGTACATCCATAAGTCAATGCTCATTCAGACGCTGTCGAGAACTTTAATACACACGCAATGCAATTAAGTTAATGAGATTTTTATAGTCCAGCCGACCGTTTGGGGAACGATATCAGGGGTGTCATCCCGTCAAGGTCAATTCCCCACATTGTTCTTAAAACACATAATTTTTAAAAAAACGCAAAATTGTTTAAAATATTTCTTCTAAATAATCTTAGATCGGAAAGAAGAAAAATTGTTTCAGGAATTCAAAACACCACAACAAACGGAAATCTCTGAACAAGGTTTCCATGAAGCTGTTGTACAGTATTTATGTCCGACAGCATGTAAGTCCCCAAAGTCTCTAGGTACTGTTTTACAGAGTGATTACATGACAAAAAATACATCAGGCACATTTTTCACCTTTTGAACGCGCCTGCGCAGGCCTTTTGTTGAAAAAAAAAGAAAAAGTAAATAAAATGATCCCCGCCAATTTGAAAATCTAAGTCAAAGTGAACGCACAGCCCTTTTTGCAAATTAATGCACGTCTGTGAAAACTAAATGCCATGCCTGCAATGACTTTATGAAAATTAAAGCATATGCTCGCGCAAGGCGTTGTGGCAATTCATAAACATGTGAAAATGGATGCACGACTGTGTCAAATTTTAAAGCTCACCTCTAATCGTTCCTAAAACGTAATGAACATGCAACTGTGAAAGTCAATGCACGAGTCTTTTTGAAAACCAGTGCACGAACCATTGTGAAAATAAATGCAAAGGCCTTCGTAAAAAGAGAACCTACTAATCGTTGGGAAAATATAATGTTCAGCTATGAACTTTACTTCTGTGGTTACTGTCGATACTTCTGGGTCTTTGTTGTGTCCCCTCCCCCCCTCCGCCCATGTGTGTGTGTGTGTGTGTGTGTGTGTGTGGTGTGTGTGTGTGTGTGTGTGTGTGTTAGTTTGTATTTACATGAGTTGTATGCGGCGCACGCGCGCTGGCGCGCGTGTGTGCGTGCGTATGTGGGTGTATGCATTTGCGTGTGTGTGTGTGTGTGGTGTGTGTGTGTGTGTGTGTGTGTGTGTGTGTGTGTGTGTGTGTGTGTGTGTGGTGGTGTGTGTGTGTGTGTGTGTGTGTGTGTGTGTGTGTGTGTGTGTGTGTGTGTTGTGCGTGTGTGAGAGAGAGAGAGAGAGAGTGAGAGGAGAGAGAGAGGAGGAGTGTGTGTGTGTGTGTGTGTGTACATGTGTGTGTCTGTGTAGCTAGTTGTCTGTATGCGTGCGTGTGACTGTGTTCCGCTTTCCCCCTGTTATATCTGTCACAGGATTATCAATGATTTTTGATAATCTATATTCACAAATGAAAAGGAACAAAAATCTGTGCGGGTGAAAAATGAGATTATGAAATAGAAAAGAACCTTGTCAGTGGGCTCTGTATGATAGGTTTTAAGAAATTTAATAAACTAAAAAAAATGATGTTCTGATTTATTTGTTACATGTAAATACACTACAGATATAAATAAACAAAGTTGTGTGCTTCATAACATTGCTGCAACATCCGTTTCTACTATACTGGTGTTTTGTATTGGCCCATCCTGTCAAAATCTGTTGAGTGCTCGGAAGGAAAATGAGGTAAGAAAGGCAAGAGACGCGTGCACACTGTCAGCAACAAGCAACACAAACTCCAGTGACAGTAGTGGTGTGTGGCATAGTCCTTGCCTTCTAAAAGTCTACAGAATATAAACAACGTATACGTGATAACACACATGCTTCTCTAACTGTTGCATCCCCAGCAACCATCAATGGCAAGACCTGACGTAGGCCTACCCACAGCCATCTCCTCTAAGAACATGATATAGAAACTCCATTTTGTGTTAGCTTGAATGTTGAAATACGCTATAAGCTGCTTCCCCTGTTACTTGCAACCGCGTGGAACCGTGCTTGCTCTGTTCATTAGGGGACCATGGTATGACCGAACCTATTCTCACTACTACACACCTCTCACACACAGACACACACACACATAAAACCCAGACACAGGGACACAGAAACACACACATACTACACACACCACATACAGACTAGTACACACACAGAGACACAGACACAGACACAACACATACATATCTATATCTATGGATCTAGACACAGACACTATTACACAGACACACACACACACACACACACACACACACACACACACACACACACACATATAGTATATATATATATATATATATATATTTATATATATATATATATATATGGACAAGACACAGACACACAACACACTCAGACACACACACTCACACACACACACACACACACACACACACACACACACACACACACACACACACACACGCTGCCTTCCTTCGCCAACACATCCCAATATGTAAAAATACCATCTCCGGTCGTGTTGTCTGCCGAGGGTCCACCAGACATGCTGCTGATCTGGCCATCGCTTTGTGTCCAGTCTGATCATCTATTTCGGCTGTGTATAGCCGCCACAGGTTTCTGTCGCTGAACGATGCAGTTCACGGATTCGGGCTCCGCCGTCCCTGAGAACCCATACAAAACAACAGTATTCCGGCTTTTCTCATAGCCACCACTGATTTCAACACAACAAAGAAGACATCATCTGGCATTCTCCCGCCCACTAGTAACAGTCCTCTTGAGAATATTGAAACATTGATACAGAACTGAAAATTATTAGCAATATCTAACCATAACCATGTTGATTTCCTTGCCAAATTGATGGTTTAGATAATGCATCGTAGTGTATAGAATTCAAAGCTTCTGTCCAATGTTTTCACTGAAAGCGTGACAACTGCTTCAATGCAAAATTGGTTTTGGCACGTGTTCAGTTTGAATCTGAGGGCTAGTGGGTTGAACGAGTTCACAAAAGAAAGAAACATCAAATTCACGAAAAACATGGTCGCGGTTTGCGAGCGCATGGCTGAGGGCAGCAGAGTTGGGCTGACTGCAAACCGAATTACACACGTGCAAGTCGTGCCTTTACTAAACACATGGCAGCTAGTTTTGCTGACCAGTGGGTATAAAAAGGCCACTTTTGGGGGTGTTTTTTAACCATGCCACCAAGATGGAGATTAAATGAT
>JADBJO010022625.1:22500-27647 GCA_016801955.1 Conus betulinus
CAAGAGAGAGAGAGAGACGAGAGAGAGAGAGAGAGAGAAGAGGAGATAGAGAGAGAATGACAAGTCATGACAATGTTTTTAATGTTTAGTAGGTCCAGCCTGTAAACATAGGTACACCGGAAACAATGGAGTGGACAATCCAAACAGACGGATAATAGGAATCAAACTTAAAATTGCTGGCAATAATATGTTCTTCCCTGTGTCTCGTGCATAAAAAAAATACATAGCTATAGCTACATCACGAATGACTCTAATTTCCTCACTAAACATAAATGTCGACACTTTACCTCGGTAGACCAGTTAAAAACTTTTAAATTCTTTGATATATATATATTCATCTCTAGGTAATGCGTAAGCTTCGTGTCGAAAGAAAAAATGTAGCTCATCTTCACTATTCTTAGAAAATGGGCGGTGCTGCATACTCAGAATCATTTTTTCCTCTCTATTTCTCTTATCAAATCATTTACGCCTAATCCGAATCCGGTGAGTGCTGATCTGAATTTGTTAATGGTGATTATTGATAAGTATTGTTCACGGTGGGCAATAATTGAAAGAGCAATAGAATTTAAATCTTCCAACTATCCTCAATCTGGATGGTCCCCATGTCTGTTGAAAACAGTCTATCATTCTTTGTTTGAATATTCTCAAGTACATTTTATAATTTCCAAAAATCATTCCATTTATATATATCCCTCCGAGAACCATATCTGTCTAAAACATGCTTTACTATAATTAGCACCCAGTTATAACTTTTGACAGTCCTCTTCTGCTTCAGCCTTTAGTGCTGAATTATGCGCACAGAGAGAGAGAGAGAGAGAGAGAGAGAGAGAAGAGAGAGAGAGAGAGAGGAGGAGAGAGAGAGAGAGAGAGAGAGGGAACAAAACGAAAACCGCAGGCAGTCAGATTAGACGAAAATTATGGAGGTGTTTCTTCCTTTGTTCTGTCCGTTTCCAAAACCAAAGCGCACATTCCATCCAGACAACACTCGAAATTGACCTGTGCAAACGTTTCTGGTTTGTATCATCTTGTTTCAAAGTGGCGGCAGGCGGAAATTGAAAGAAGAGCACACACACACACAACACACACACACACACACACAAACCACACCACACACACACACATACGCGCGCGCGCGCCAAACGTAAGAATATACAAGACAAACACAATGCATTTTGAGCTATGTGGTCTTCTTCAAGCAAGCAAATTACATCTACGACAATGAAAACGAAGGAGGAACAGACAGTCCCTTATCTCTTCGAACAGGGTGCAAGATGCTGGGAATGAAAACCGAGGCTGAAATGGAGGCAATATAAGTTAAAATAGTAAAAACAATGACAATATAAAAGATGCTGCTACTACTCTGTTGTTTGTTCGTCCTTCGATTTCGAGATGACCATGACTCAATCTTCAGATGGGAAGATCACTGAATGTGGGTCCGCAGGTGCTATTGAGGCCGATCTGGAAACGCCAATTTGTCATGGAAGGAACGCCACATGTGGGGGGTGCTACAGTGGAGGTGGAGGTAGCTCTGGCCTTGGGCGCGCCGCTCCGCTTTTCGCCTAGGGGCTTCTGCTGTGTCGTCTCTTCTCTGATGTATGTCACACCTTTGTGAATGCTGCTTGCGCCAGGTCTGGGCGGTCCAGGGCAAGCGACTCCTAGGTGTTGAAGGGCTAGAGGTTCATGGCCTTTGATGGGCATGTTTCAGCAGGCAGCCCTACAGAAAAACGTTTTCTGTCGCCCCCCCCCCCCCCCCCAACTCCACCTTACGCTTGCCTCTGACTCAGGTTCTCCGTAACAGGGGGCATTGTTTCGGCACGTTGACTATCTGGCACTGTGGACTCTTGTGGCCAGTTCGCGAAAGCATAGTATCGGCTCTGGTGCTATTCTGAAGGAGTAGCGTATGATGGCGGGGTATCGCTGCTAGCCCGTTGTCCATCGCTAAACCACAGTGTGCTGGAACTTGTCCTGCCACTTTTTGAGTAGGAGTCTGCGGAGACAGGCTGAAGTGAACATATGGTTGAACTGTTTTTGGCATATGACTCTGTCGACATACTCCAGGTCTCACTGGCATGGAGGGAGGAGCGGTTAGTACCACTGCCCATGGCAGCAGACCTTCGGCTTTGTGGTGTTAAGGCTTAGTCCTCTATCGCTTGGCAGACATCCTTTCCACGGAGTTGCCCAAACACGGAAGCTGTTCTTTTGGCAATCACGGTTGCTGGGGTGTGCCGGTCATGCGTGTTCACATGTTCGTGAGAGTGTGAAGTGTCCGCCAATAGGTGGAGTTTCTCCAACTGCCCTGTAGAAGTTCGGGTCAAGTTATACGTGAACGGATGGTCGCCCTTGTGAGAGGTATACTGACTCTGCAGGCTGATCACATCACTTCAGTATGTTCGGATGCTTATTATGAGAAACGCTGTACTGGTCGCAGACCGATTTTTGTAGCATGCTCCGTGATAGGCAGTCCATTTATCGTGTAATGCCAGTTCATCTGCTACGGTAATTTTTTTGCGGAGGTAAAGGATGACCGGCAGTCCATCAGCAAACAAAGAAGTCACCTGTATCGAACCGGTTCTCTTTAACCCTTGTATTTACAGCCTGCAGTCGCCTGAGAAGACGTTGAAAAGCCCACCGTCAGCACCTGTAATCTGACGTAGGTTATCCACCCTGGCAAGTCACGGAATGCAAGCAGTCACACTGGCGGAGAGAACTCATACTGGGAATATGTAAGGTAGCGATCAATCGCAGCCTTGCTTACACGCCGGGTTGTCACTGGAAAAGGGTTCGGACTCGTCCTCCACCATCCAGTCCTTTCACATCACCATTAGACACCGTCAATCGTGCGTTTGGTCTGGCACCCATCTTAATTCCCTTTCTGGGACAGCCAACTTGTCCGTAATTGTCTCCTACAAGCCATCTCTCGCTGACCGTTATCGAAGGCCTTTGTCAGCTCGACAAAATCGAACAGGGGGGGGGTCAACGAACAGATCGGCTCTGCTGACTCTTGCAGTTTTCTCCCTGACGGTCCGTGCAGCAAATCTCATGTGCGCAGTTTCCACGTTGCTGCAACGAAAGCCACACTGACGCTTTCTGGAGGAGACCCTGCACAAGGTTGGTAGTATGACATCGGCGTTTTTGAGCACGAATGCGACGTGCTAACTACTACGACAAGAAACTGAGTCTTACCTCAATGCTCTACTAGGCTGCTAATGCATTATGGTGGGTATTACAAGTTATCTAATGATAGAAAAACTACATCACGATAATCCGATTCCAGTCAGTCATTGATTGAGGGTCCTCAGACCAAAAAGCGCCATGCGATGTCTCGCCAACTTACTTTTCATGGATGTTCAATGAGAACCATTTAATTCCCAGTATAAACACGGAACCCCCCCAACTCAGCCCTTAGATGATTAACAATAACCTTGTAGGTTCCGTGATCATGCCCATGCAACCAACACACCAACCACGGCTTCCGTTACAGATGGTCTTGTGAAGATCTATCACATAGAAACATTTGGATCTTATTTTCTCCTTCTACTTGCCATTAGCAACCACTTGCATGCACACTTCTTTGCCAACAGTTACCTGATAGCATCAAGTTGCGCAGTTACTGGTCATCCAATTTCCACTGGCCAGTATACTCGACCTTCCTCTTTGAACAAGTGGAATGGGATTCACACGCACAAGATCGTAGATGGGATGCTGTAGGTTTTCACGCACCGCGTGAACCATTCGCTTCAACAAGTCCTTCTCGCTGGCACTCTTTGTGAAAATAGACAGTCAATGTTCACCACCTGACACAAAAAAGCTCCTGTCTGCAGCAAACGTGCCCAACGAGAACTTTCTAACCCCCGCGCCAAACGGTCATCAGGGATCACGAAGCTCCGCACTTGACTAGGGGAAATAGACAAATTGTCTACACCATGACAAATTGTCTCAATGATCAGTTACAACGAATCACTACCGCGCTGGAAGGGCCCCCATTATTTTTAATTTCTTTTGTTTTTTTTGATTACAGGTGAGAATGAGGGATGGCAAGAGACGCTTGGATCCTGGTCTAGGACAAATGGATGTACCCTCTGTGCTTCCTCCCCCCCCCCCCCCCCCCCCCATACATAGCCAGGCGTCAGGCCAATCCCAAAAGACACACGCCATGGTGCATTTGTCTGCTCCGTAAAAGCTAATCCCACACTCTGTGTACTGTCCGATCCATTAAGTCCCTGAAATTCGGGACTCTAACCAATTTCATTATCTTCACTCAACAAAAATCAAACACACACAAAAATCTAGTGCGAGAAGCTGTCTCTCAACCAAAGAAATCCATTAACAAGCAAATGTGATTGAGGCTCCCCACGGCTTCCTAGCACCCATGCCCACGCCTGCGTTTCTTAAACCACAGCATCTGTTGCTGCATTCTGCAAACCCTGCGCCGGTGCAGATTGGCACCAACCAAACGCATGGTGTTATGAGGACTGGGGGATACATATGCAGACAGAATGGGTAAACCAGAATGACGGCTCACTGCGCATTTCGTGGATTCTGATCACGCATAGACCA
Organism: Conus betulinus; assembly: GCA_016801955.1. Taxonomy (NCBI): domain Eukaryota; kingdom Metazoa; phylum Mollusca; class Gastropoda; order Neogastropoda; family Conidae; genus Conus; species Conus betulinus. Next base: position 27,058 of record JADBJO010022625.1, read on the forward strand.
AATGACCACCAGGAGCCGAATGGTGTTGACGACAAATACAATCTGCAGTTAAAAATAGAAATTTGTGTGACTGGGCAAGTCTCAAGAAAATTATCATCTCTTCCTTTTGCAGCGATCTTGTGTCTGGCTTTAGCCACATGAAACTAACTAGGTGAACAAAAACGCATGCAATGTTAATGTTCTTGACGGTTAAGGTTTTTTACAGACAACAACACCAATGCGGTCTCTCAACGCCCCAGAATTCAGATTCAATAGAGTTGGCTGCCGCTTTAGCTCCGATTTTTCATAGTATTCATCGCACACAGCGATTTCCACAATTTCTCATGGAGTGCTCCCTCACACAGCACATGCCACCTGAATGTCCTGTATTGCAACAGCACACGTTTTACCACTTCGCGCACGTGCTGCCAGGGCTAATGTACGGGCACACGGTCTGGTTCAGAGCAGACAGATAGATAAACAACCCACAATTGAAGGGACGTCCCTGGTCCCGCTTACGCAGTTGTATGGTCTCCTTTGGGTCTCCTGTGGACGGCTCATTAGGCGGGTAGCATAGATTGTGACGTAACCAGATCTAAGTCATCGTCCGG
>JADBJO010022626.1:0-22500 GCA_016801955.1 Conus betulinus
CAAATTGATGACATGTTTGATTACATTGTCCAAACAGTGGGAGAGATTCGTTGTAAAGACAGCAAGTACAGATTTCAAATCTACTAAGGAGTGTTTGAAATAACGCAATGTGTAGCTATAGAACTGTAAGGCCTAACACACACATACCCACACACCCGACACACACCACACATACAACACACACACACACACAACACACACACCACCCACACACAAGCACCCGGACGAAAAAAGAAGCAAAGAGAGACGGAGAGAGAGAGATAGAGAGAGCGAGAGAGAAGCGAGAGATCGAGATATAGATGAGAGATAGAGCTGATTGGTTCATGTTCTGAATCTATCCAGGATCCGGTTGAGGGAGAACCTACCTCTACATGCAATGTCCTACCTCTTTGAATGTCACCGATGAATCGCCCAGAGCGTATATTACCGTACCAAAACAAACAAAAATGTAACAACCTCTGCCGTTAATGAGATCTTCATGACCCTTACAAGAACACAACCTTACGAATCCTTTGCTTCCTTGAACATGTTGGTGAATGATGCTTTGTGAATCTACGGGTGCAGGTCCCATCGCATGATGCCTACCCATTCATTTACACCTACTTCATTCTTTTTGCCCTGACCAAAGTGGGTCCATATGCATGTGTCTCCAGGGAAAAACAGAGCAACATTATTTTGTGAAAGACATTCCCTTCACACATGTTCTTTTTATTCTGGCTCTGCTGATTATTAAAATATCCAACAAAATAAACCTAACGTAGCAAACGTATTACGGTAGTAAAGAGCAATAATTAATCACCAATACGTTTCTGAAGAGACGAGCTATATCCATAGTACCCAGTCCCTACCGAGATTTCCTCCTGAAGTGTGGACCTTATCCCTCCAGAGTGGATCATGATTTTATTCATCAGACCACCAGCGTCAAACCCCTTTTCTGAGAACAGTAAAATAAACTGTTGTAACCAACCATCAACCTATCATCTCATCTCCTGTTTTCACGTGTGTGATTGACTGGTTTTTCGCTCCCACTCTTCTCTTGGTCACCCTCGCAACCTCAAATACTATTTCTTTCAAAGAGAACATTCATTGCCACTCAAATGTATTTGGGATTTCTGTCGTTGAATGATCAGCCTTCAATGCTGTCCAACCGGTTTTTGTTTACTGCTTCGCACAGCATTATGTTCACTTCAAAGCCACTTGGCCTTGCATCAAAAACAGAGTGACAAGAGACTAAAGATCACCGACACACACTGATGCGACCGACGACTGTCCTTCGCAGTCGACATGGGTGCCAGGGCTTGGTGCGATCCAGCCAACAAATGTTGTCAGACTGGTTGTGGGAAGGCACCGATGGTCTTCGTAGGTTCCAAAATTACAAAGTCAGGCGATTGGGCGGAACACTGCTTCGTTAAACAAGACAGTAACACAAGATCTCTTGCCATTTTAAAAAGGTATATGCGTATTTAACGTGGCTTTGGGTCGTAGTTTTAGATGGACAAATGCCTTTTATATACAGTATGTTTTGGTACATATGGTCTGAACGCAAAGACTATTTATCTACTATCATGCTCTTCTTCTCAAAATTAAAAAGTTGTTTGGGGAGGGAAGGTCAAAACGTAGCAGGTTACCCGCGTCCTCTGTGTCAAGCAATCGGGTGGCTGGTCGTTACACAAAAAGCAAGGTTGGCGAGCTTTGTGAAATACGACTAAGCATGCACACGGCCGCTTTTCTTTTACAGACCTGTACTGGACAGAGGGTCGCTCGTGTCATTCCTCCAACCGGTGGCCACACATACACATTACAATTCTCTTTCATAGGCTCAAACATCACAGTGTGCACCACTCTGTTATTTGTTCATGCGACTCGAAAACGGATTGTTGGAAAGCACAGAATATTCAGTTTTCGCTCGTTCCTTCTTGTCTCAATTCAGAATATACCGGCTTAGACCTCCAACCAAGTTTCGTCCGGACACCATCACAATCGCTAGAGTATTCCAATGTTCAGGTGTGACGATGAATACACACTGCCCTTACACACGGTGGTGAGTGATATTCATGCAGGACTCTTTCAGATGACAGTGCAAGAGAGAAGGCGTTTTTTGTTAACACACCTCAACAAGACCTGGATTTTCTATGGCTCCAATGCGTGGGTGCTAGTAGCGTCATTACCAGCCAACAGCGGCAGGGGGAGCCAGTTTTCAGATTGTGCGGGGAGCACTCAGATGCGAAGACCAATGCCAGCATTGTCCTGAAGAGGTGGTTGGATCGATGTCCCCGTATTGCGTTCACAGGTCAGACGTGGAGAACAGAGAAAACCAACGAGTTTACAATCAAGCTATATGTCACTGGTTATTGTCAACCTCGGGTCATGTACTGGACAACCGCGACGCCCTGTCCCGATGTCATTAATCATTGCAGGCGCTGCTGGGTTCGTTTAACTGAGTCTCCTATCTACAAACAACGTCGATGCAATGAATTATCTGACGTAGGTTGGTACTGGGAAGACGAACAAAACTGTGGGAGAGCCAGTGACAGGTAATGATTTTTACCAAGTGTCGATCTTGGGCTAAGATAATGTGTGCATGGAAGATCATCGGTGTGATGGGCTGGGTTCAAAGTTTCCACAAGAGAGTTATGAGACCTGAGTTGTGACCTTAGCTGTCCTCCTAGTTTGTCCTATCGAAAGGTTACAGGACACGCTTCCGTTGCGATAAGACCCACTTCCTACGTGAAGTTATTCCTCATCAATCGATACCTGAGAGCCACAGGTTCAGGACTATTCATGACGGATTTTAACAAAAATTTCGGATGGGCTGGGTAAGTCATTTGAGTTTGCCTTTTTTTTTGTCTCCAGTAGCTAATTGTTCACATACAAAGTCTTCATGCAACATTGCAGTTTGATCCCTAGCCAGTACTCATAGAAGATATTGATTGATTTCTGCGGTAAGTGCAGTTGCATAACTTTGTTTATTTTGGTGTAAGGAGCACACCCCCGCGTTCACATTGTAAATAGAAATGAAAGCTGGTGCATTATGCCTGACAAAAGTTGTACGTGTTCTTTGTTACCCACAGTGAAAACACTGAACTGTAGCGTATCTGATCTTAAGTTTTACCTTAGCGTGGAGTCCTAAACTTATCTTTGTTCGGCTGTTGCAAGCCATTGGGGTTTTAGGCTTGAAAATGTCGTCAGTGCGACTAGCTAAATTGGATGTACAGGTGAATCGAATCCTCAACAACTTCCTGTTGATTTATTTTCGAAGGTTTGACTGGTTTTTGGATATATATTTTGTCATCGACTACAGAGATTACTGCTGTCGCAATGTACTTTCCTAAAATTCCCGGCAGACAAAATGTTCAGCACCATATAACCTGCATTTCCTTCATGTACAACAATTGATACCAACCGAACGGTACAGGGTTTTTATATTTGGGTGTTTAGGCGCGTGCAGCATGTAGGAAATTGCTTTGCTTCAGTGATCTTCTCAGCAGGAAAAAGTGCATTTGGAAAGAATTCATGACTACCATTGCCCATCTACACTTTTGCCCATGTTTGTATGGATGCCATCTGGGTATCCTCCTGTGGCAGACAACCTGTCTTTCCATGAATGGATACATCCGCACAGAACAGGCGTGGACCAACAGTTGTGGCTTGCAAGGTGTCTGGGTTTTCTCTCCATTCTGTCCAGTGAGGTATCAGCAATGATTATCTGGTTCATCATGTGGATCACGGTCATCGACTCTTTGTTCTCAGAAACCGTCATGGAATATCACTGAATGTTTTGACATCTGGAGCTTGCACACGCTGACATGTCTGTTGTGGAATTGGTGTTTGTCGTCATACCGTTTCTTCTTCCGGACTGTCGCACTGGGGAGTGTCCTGGTCAGTCTGGTCTGTGTCGTCTGGCTTTATATTGATCACCGTGGCCCTGACCAAGAGTTCAGGATGGTTCACGGTGACTGTGTGATCAATTTTTAGTCTGTGTTTAATTACTGTGACTGGCCAAGTTATCATATCAGTTCGAACACCCAACATACCGACTGGCACTAGATCCATCAAAAAGATCTTATCATTCTTCAGTCCATTTGATGGGGAATCTGGTGTGTCAACAGATGCTGTTTGCTTGGCCTTCCATTGGGACTGGTCACCAATGATGGCTTCACACGATGTTACCCACCACTGTTTCCCAGAGAATCTATGGTGGACTGGTTGGGTGGTATTCATGCTCCCTCTAAAGTCTGCTCTTCAGCCGCACTTCTGCCACATGTTGGACATTGGCCACACACCGACAACGACTGGCAAGGGAACAGAAACTGTTGGAAGTCCTTTAGATTGAGGGCTTGCCCAGACAGGACAAAAGCTGGTACACGAGAAATAACAGTCGTTATGATATTGCCAAGACAGATCAGATGAGGCGTCGAGTCTGCATTTTTTCCGTAGAAACTTTGAAGAGTACAGACGGGTACAAAAAATGGCGTACAGCTGGAATGAAATGATTTTTGAAATTTGGTCACTCTCGCATTTTACTACGGGGATGCCGGTAAGTAAGATACCATTTTAATGGAATCTGATCTTCATTTGTCCAAAATACACTGTAAAGACGAATCACAGATTTAATAAATGGTCCCACATCCAGTAAACAACAATGCTTAGTGCGCCGGTATAGGGGAATATGTTGTTTTTTGGTGTGGTGGTGTCGTTTGTTTGTTGTTGTTGATGGTGATGATATTATGATAAAGATGAGGGGCAAAGATAATGGTGGTTATGGGATGATAATGATGATGATGTATGACGAGACGATGATAAGAGATGATTCTTCTCTGGATGGTGATGATGGATGATGATGATGGTGATGGCGTTAATGATGATACAAATACCACAGTAACCCACTTTGATACACAAAATAGTTGAAATTGACACCACTGGAAATATTCTCACACTCCCGATTACTAAATCAGAATCAACAACATACAAGCTGTATAAACATTGGCAGTTTGAGTGATCCTAATTTACTCGCACCTATGTACTGACTTACCTGACTTAATCGTCTTCGTGCTCCAATTGGAGCAGATAGGAGCCTTCACTGCAAGATTTCCAATGTGTGCGGTCTGGGCTTGCCTGCTTTGGCCTCACCCCAGGACAGCTTGGATGTACGTCAGCTCACTATCCAGTCTTCCTACGGCCAAAATATTTCACTGTGGCGGCCTTGGTTACTCTCTGTCCTTGAGGGTTCCAATCCAGTGCCTGCCGTGTGGTGTTGTTCCGGGCCTCGGCGTAGTATAAGTCTGATCCACTTCCACTTTCGGATTCGTGTGTTGCCAAGATGCCGTGTACCGATTGGGTCCTTTGATTTGGTCCGGCGCCAGTAGCTCGCTCAATTGGCATGGGGTCTGTCAGAGCCACCTGATGCGGAGGATCCGCCACAGTCACGTGTTGATGAAAGACCATAAACTTGTGCTCCCGCCCAAGTTGGTGAGTCTCCAGGTTCCGAGCCATACAGTCCCGCACAGGTCCTCGCGTTGGTGTTGAACAGTCTCGTTTGGTGTGGAAGATGGACGTTTGCGCTCCTCCAGATGAGCTTGAGTGTGGTGAAAGCCAATCTTGCCGTTGGTTAAGGTGGGTCTGGCCACTGAGATGTTCCTCATCAGTACCTCCTTGCTTGTTTGAACGATGCGTCCTATGTAGTTAAATTTCCCAGCATCTTCTTGTCTGTTGTTCCCCGCTTTGGCAAATTGCTTCGGGCCCTGCTTGCGTTGGCCTCATCATGGCCCGTTTGTCTTCTCTGCTTTGATCTCCGACCAGTGTTACTGGCTGTGCTGCAGAGGCTCTCGGTCTTCTTCTGCATGTGGTGGAGGGTTTAGTCAGCAAGCTGATGTCGTCCGTGGCGAAATCCAGTGTCCTCCAGTTTCTTTTTCTGCATGAGTAGGTCCACTGATCCCGCATGGTGGTTGGCTCATCGCTGTTCCTCATCAACCAGTGAAGGGTCATCACAAGAGAGAAGAGTCATAGTCAGTGACAACAAACATCCCTGATGGAGCCCCGTGATTTCACTGTGAAGGAGTTCCGACACACTCGTGTTTTGTATGATGTGAGACTCTTGTGTGTTTTGTACAGGCGCTGTATTATCTTTACCATCTTGGGTGGAATTCCAGTAGTGTCTCAGAATATTTCCATGTTTATTTCTCTGTCCACTACTGTTCGGAATGCTTTTTTGAAATCGATGAAATTGATGTAGATTGGGTGACTGGCCACTCATAGAGCCTGCTTGAGGATGATTCGGGCTGGCGTCGGTCTATCTGGGTCGACACATGGATAAGGTGCCTGCTCGAAATCCTGCTTGTTCTTCTCTCAGCTTTTCATAACACTGCCCGTGAATCCTCTCTAGGATGATTCTCGTGAGATCTTGCTGGGTAGTGACCGCAGCTGTATCCCTCTCCAGTTCTTACACTCGCTGAAATCCCCATAATCCCCCTTCTTGGGTATCTTGATGATTGTACGGACCCTTTTACCACCTTTTCGGCACATATCTTCTTTTCCCAGGCCTCCTTGAAAATAAGTCCCATCAGGATGTCCGCCCGCAGGCACCAGGGTGTCGCTTGGCTGTTCTGAGCACTTTCAGGGTGTGACGTTGTCAGGTCATGGGCTTTGTTTTCCCTTCTTTGTCTTTTCTGATTGCTTGAATGATTTCTTCTTGCTGATCGGCCCAGGGGCCCAACGTTTTCACATCCAGGTCTTCTCCTCTCCTCGATGAGTGGTGGTGTCTTGACTGGCGTACCCCTGGGTAGCTCGCTAAAGTGTTCCCTCCAAATCTCTCCAGCTGCTCCTGTTGGGTTTCTCAAGATGTTTCCATTCGTTCCCTTGCACTGGTCGGGTTGGTTGTTGGGTTTTTTCTACCGCCCACTGCTTATTGATGTGTTGTAAGGGTCTTCATATGTCATTTTTTCTCCGCTGCTTCATTGCTTGAGTGGCCAGTCTAGACTTCTACATGGTCTCCCTTGTCCTTTTGGCACTCCTCTTCACTCCTTGTCTCGTTTGCTGTACTCCTGTTGAAGACGTTGTTTCTGTGCTCTTGTTCTGGCTTGGATCTCTCTCTGTTTTGGTCTCTCGTCTCCTTCTATCGTCTTGATGGGTTCTTTCCTCCGAGATCCATGGTTTGTGCTGTCGTTTCCTGTATCCTAGCACTTCTTGACTGGTTTCGGTCGACGGCACTCCTCACTCGCGCTCCCATTTCTTTTGCAGCGAGCCATCCTCCAGGTCTGCGAGGCCTGGAATCTGTTGTTCAGGTGATGGCAAACTCCCTCTCTTTTCTTCTGTCTTCAGCTTTGTGGTGTCAAAGCGTGGGTGCCTCTGTTGACCTGTATCTTTGTTCCTAGTAATCTTGATTATCAGCTTGCCACCAGAAGTATGTGATCTGATTCCACTCACGTTCTCCCCCTGCATGCTTTTCACTCTTGTAGGGTCCGTCTCCATCTCCTTGAGATCGTGAAGTGGTCTATTTGGTTTTCAGTGCTCAGGTCTGGTGATCTTCCATGTCACTTTGTTCATCCTGCAGTGTGGAAAACTGTTCCTCCGATGATGAGATCATTCATCTCACAGAATTAGTAAAGAGTTCTCTTTATTCTCTTCGTTGATATCGTACCCACTGTTCCTGCTTTCCCATCACATGTCTCTCTGCCACTATTGTCACCGCCAACATTGGCATTCATATCTCCCATCACTATGATGGACATCTCTTCTGGGCACTTATCCAGTACAACTTGTAGTTGTTGGTAGAATTCTACTTTGGTGTCTTCTTCAGCCAGTTGGTTGGGGCGTAGCACTGTACTATGCTGACCTTCTGACAACTTTGAGAAGAATCTAGCTGTCAGTATTCGTTCTGTTGACCGTGTCCTCATTCCATCAGGTTCTTGCTTGCTTTCTTGGTCAACATGAGTCCAACTCCATTTCTTGCACACACCCCTCATCCGGCGGTCCTGAATACAGTCAGCTTGTGGCCTGGATGCTAAGGTGACTTTCCCTGATGACGTCCATCTCCACCTCATCAGTCCGAGTATCTCCACCTGTAATTGTTCCAGGGTATTCGTGCTAACGCCACCTAGCTGCTCTTCCAGTTTCATACATGTGTTCGTTACGTAAATGCTTAAGAAAAAATATTAATAGTTTGGTTGTGCTACTGTTTCACAACTGTCTGTTAAATAAGCGCGCACACGAACCCCGCACTCCCCCGCACCACGCTTCGGCATGCCCGCACACTCACATGCACTGTATATGTATATCATGTGGTATATGTTTTGCGCTCCGCGCGCGCGCGCGCGCGCGTGGGTGTGTGTGTGGTGTGTGTGTGTGTGTTTGTGTTGAGTGTTTGTCTGTGTGTGTGTTGCGTTGTGTGTTTGTGGCGTGTTGTGTGGTGCCTGTGTCTGTGCGTGTGGTTGTGTGTGTTGCCGTGTGTGTGTGTGTTGTGTGTGTGTTGTGTGTGTGTGTGTGTGTGTGTGTGTGTGTGTTGTGTGACAGAGAGACAGTAGAGACAAACATTGCAGCCAGAACGTGGCAAGATGGATACTCAGAACGAGATAACACAGACACGTAGTGTTCAAAAAGAAACAGATACACAGATAGATGGGGGGCATTGATAAGAGAGAGAGAGAGAGAGAGAGAGAGGAGAGAGAGAGAGACAGACAGACAGACAGACAGGTGACCAGACAGCGAACAGACCAGAGAGAGATTCAAATGATTTTATACATGTAATGGTCCAGGCCCCTAATTGAAGTGGGTGTGGACATGTTAGCATAACATTTAAAGCAATGAAATTACATTACGGAAATGAATGCTCAATTTTGGAGAAAACATTTTCAACAAGGCGACTTCCTCTGTTGTATAAAAAGCTTGAAATTGTGACACATCTTTGGACAACATTAGCACAATAGATGAACAAAGTATGGGCTCGGTTTATATCAAGATGGCTGTCTGTAAATATTTGGGCTTCATGAATTTTGCTTTCTCTGATGCCGTGAAAGCTGGCCTTACACTCTGTCGGCGGTGAGGGTGTTCTGCGTAGATATTTCTGTATGTTTACATTGGTATGAGATAGAGAGAGAGAGAGAGAGAGAGAGAGAGAGAGAGAGAAGAGAGAGAGACAGAGAGAGAGACCTATACTTGCGTGCTTATTACGTTACTTTTGCACGACTGAGTTGCGCGAGTAGTTTTTAACTTTCAATATATCTGTGTGGTGATATGTTGAATTTTTGTAATGCATGGTTTTAAGCTAATATTAGCTTATCATCTCTTTCAAGGCTGCCAAACTGAAAAATCCTTTCATTGCTGGACAAATCCAAGCGGGCCACAAGATGAAATTTGCAACGCTACACTTGATGGAAGAAGATCACAAACCCGTCGCTAGAGCGATTTCAACCTAGTAAGGACTGAAACGCAATAGCGGTCTTAGGTTTATAATTAAGGTGAATCGAAGCCATAATCACATCAATATCCTGGAGATGCTTACAACCACAGAAGGAAGAGCAGAAGAAGACAAAAGCGCTATGTAACGGGAGGATGAGTGAGAAATACTGCAAAGGGAAAGCTGCATCGAACAACAGTGTGAGGACATTGACCTAACAAAGCAAAGTCAAGTCGTCACATTGAGGACAAAGGAAAGCTGCATCAAACACACACCGTGTGGACATTGACCTAAGCAAAGGCTACAGTCAAGCTCAGTTACATGTTAAGAAAAGAACAACTGTCTGACACAGCGAGAAGACCCATACACGTGAACTATACAATAGAGCCAGGCAGATTGAAGTATACTAACAGTGAAGGATTCCCAATACAACGATACTACTGTGAATACTGCTTGTGACTCTAACACAGAGCGAGGGAATTGAATGTGTACTAACAGTGAAGGATTCATCAAATGAGAATACTTTACAAGCGTTGAATCCTGCCTCCCTGCGCTGAAGAGCTGCTAAGCTAAGTGAAAAAAATCGTTTCATTTTCATTGTCCTATTGCGCTTGTGTCTGCCTAAAGAAGACCTACGAATGTCGTGCTTTGTCCTTGTGATCGTTTTTCCACGTTTCTCTTGGAGGTTCGCTAAACATTTATTTAAGATTTGTTTCGATTTCTGCCTGCCGTCGTCTCACTTGCCACCAAACTAGAATTATTTCGGTCAGGGGCAATTTACTTGGCCAAATGGTGATCATTTAGATTCTTTTTTCAACAATCTGAACATTGATTGGAATTTAAAAAAAACGCCCTGAACTGTTTCCATTCATATTTTCCACAGACAAAAAAAAAACCCCTGTCATCATTAACATAAAGCCAATATTCTGAGTTAACCTCAACTTTGGCGTAAATCAAGGATATGCGCTCGGCCCCGTGGCCGTTCAAAGTATACAGCACTTCTATTAATACCGTCTCATTTGACTCACAGTCAGTCACCCATGAAATGTATGCTGATGATCCTCAGCCGAACGATTCTAGACTGTGTCTTCAGATCATAACTGTCGTGTCTTATCTTCTTCATCTTTTCCAACTGTCCTTCAGAAGTAAAATTTATGAATGCTGTAACCGTCTAGAACGCTGAATGATGATAAGGTAGACGCTTTATATTTCTGCATATTCTTCTTCTATGCCCATCTGTTACCTCCCTCTCTATGACATCCCACTACCTCTCTCTATGCCTCTGTTATCTCTGTCTATGACATCCACTATCTCTACAGAAGCTTTCGTTTGATCCAGATTCTTGTATCCCATTTATATCTCTCTCTTTAATACGCCACCATTCCTTTCTCCTATTAGGATTTATCTTTCATCAAAATCCTTCAATGAAAATCAACATATACTCAAAAGGTGTCAGACCGCATGCTTGAAGTAAGACGCATTATCTCTATTTACTAATACCTCACATTAGAGGAAACCAAGACATCATTTAGTGCGTGGCGTTTTTTCTAGGCTTATTTACTGTAATTCACTTCTTGCTTTCTATTCACAAAACTCTTAATACCTGTCTTCAGTATTTTCAAATCCTTCCGTCAAACTGATGTTTGTAGTAACAAGATTCACCACGGCACAGTTCTCTGTAGGGAGGCTCCACTGGCTTCCATCGGTACACTACAAAAAAAATAAAGTACAGTCACCTCCTGTCTTCAAATTCATACTGGAGCTGCACCCCACGTCTAAACATCTCTCTTCCATCAAGATCTTTCCAGAAGACAGGGAAGGGGCAAATGGCTAGCGCCACTATTTCCCTGCTGGGAGGTCGTGGGTTCGATTCCCCTTAGAGCATATACATGCGGTATGTTTCTTCCCCGTCAGCTTCTACCCAGAGTTGAGTTTATTGTGGACTCAGATGGGAAAACTGGGACCACACGCAGAGCTTGATCCACTTAATGGATGTGTCTTTGAGACTGTTGCTCAAATTCCTTTACCCAGCATTGCAGGTGTTTTAGATCTCTTGGGCCAGGCTGACGCTGGATATGTTTATGAAAGTAACGCATAGAATTCAGCCCTGTCATACAGTCTCAGACCATAATGGAAATCCATAGCATCATCTTCATCATCATCATCATCCTCATCAATCGCCATTAAAAAAATTTTATGATTCTGTGACGTTTATATGTCTTACTCTCATGGTGACCTCAGGTTCAAATCTTTTTCTCTGCAAAATGTCCATCCCCTTGGCGAGATTTCTGTCGGGGCGGTATCTGTAATTTCATGGTGAATGTCGTTGGACGGCTGATGGTGGCGCCTTTCCTGGGGAGAGATAAATCACCCTGGCTCTATACTAAGAAGTGTGTCAGTGTGAACTTAAAGAGTGGCACCCTGGTGCGTTGGATCAGAACAGAACCACCGAATACCATCCACGAGATGGCAACAGTGCAGTGTCTTCTCTGGTGGATTGACTCATGTTTACCTTGACATTGAACCGCTTGCAACCGCTCCCTGTGGAGTGCCGGTGCCGGGGCTGTTGTGGGACAGTCAGGGTGTGGCTGTGGATAGGGTTGGAATGAGCAGCACACTAGGAAGCAATGCCACTGAGGTGCACAGAAACTGAGACAGCAAGAGAAAATATATCCTCTGTTGCTTCCACTGCACAGCATGTGTGATTTTTTTAAAATCTGTTTTCTTTCATTTCAAGGGCTGTCCGTTGTAAAGCTTAGTAAATGAGTACAACCATGAATCTGACCAAGAACCATCCAGCCAGTTTTAATGCGTAATATCCTGCTGACCTGACTCAATGGAACCATGCAGTCTTAACAAATGAAGATGCACGAATGAACAATGTTCTTGCGATTCATTCATTTCAGTCTGCAAGATCAAACAAAACAAAGCCTGATGAAAGTATGTTGTTCATCCAAACTTTGAAAAGTCACACATACATCACTGTTTTTTTTAACTGACGAATAAAGGAATGCCAATATTGTCTTCACTAGGTTGTAATTGCTCAGAGTAGTGTGTCTTAGCGCACTGCTTGCTGTCTCCAGAGAATACCATCCTTTATTTTCATATCAACAAGTGTCTAAATCTGTACCAGTGTGTGTGTTGTGTGTGTGTGTGTGTGTGTGTGTGTGTGAGAGAGAGATAGAGAGAGAGAGAGAGAGAGAGAGAGAGAGAGAGATAATCACCTACCCCTCAATGATCTACTATGTAGGAGCAACCTGGGCTTGCCCAGGGAAATCATGTGTGACAAATCTGCTGAAGCCCTCGGCGACTGACCAGACTCGTCGACTCCGGCAGCAGCATTGTTGTCGTGCATATGGACTTCGAAAAAAGCCTTCGACACCGTACCGCTCCGTCGTCTGCTGAGCAAAGTCGAAGCCCATGGAATCAAAGGCCCAATACTCAACTGGATACAAGCATTCTTGGTGATTGAAAGCAACGAGTTAGAATCAATGGAACTTTCTCCTGAACAGGCGGCAGACACATGCGGTATCCCACAAGATAGTGTTTAGGACCAATCCTGTTTGTCATCTACATCAATGATCTGCCGAAACATGTACAAAACGCCGTCAAATTATTTGCAGATGACACAAAGTTATATGCCACAAGCGCGGTGACCAAGAATCAACCGCATCACTCCAGCAGGATCTAGACAGCCTACAGAAATGGTCTGACTATTGGCTTCTGAGATTCCACCAGTGCAGTGTGAAACTTGGCACACGGAAATCAGAAGTAACGTACCATATGAAGTACACAGACGCTGAAACCGGAACCAGCAGAGAAAAACCATGGCAGAAAGTGAGGTGGAAGTGGCTCTCGGCGTTCATGTGGACAACGACCTCAAATTTAAACAACACGTTGCCAACGTCCCACATCAAGAGCAAACAGCGTAATTGGCGTCATCCACAGAACCTTCGAGTTCTTGGACTGCAGCTCTTCATCCAGCTATACAAGACACTAGCAAGGCCTATCCTCGAGTATGGACAAACTGTGTGGCACCCCCCGACATAAAACACTCTGCAAAGATCTAGAGGATGTGCAGCAGCGAGCCACAAAGTTGATCTCCTCGATCAGAGAACTACCATACCCAGCAAGACTAGAGCGACTTGGCCTGCCCAGCTTGGAGCACCGACATCTTAGAGGGATATGACTGACACCTTCAAATACGTCTACAGAATCTACCAGACCAAAAAACAAAGCTTGAAACTCTGGAGGTGGTACCAGAGGAAATTAATGAAACTGTCCACGCAACCACACCCACTGCGATACCAGGAAACCCTTCTTCAGTGAAAGAATCCATCAAAACGTGGAACAGTCTCCCAGACGACGTGGTCCTGGCACCTTCTGTGGAAGCTTTCAAGAGTTGGCTGGATGCTTGCTGGAAGAAGGAACCCGACCAGTACAATCATCGTCTTGCCAATAAGCCACGCATGCAAAGTGTGTAGAATACTAGCCGTATAACCCACATGGATCGATGAAAAGGACGTACTAAAGACCTCAAACATCGTATAGTTCGAGAGAGAGAGAGAGAGAGAGAGAGAGAGAGAGAGAGAGAGAGAGGAGATAAGCACTGAGAATCTGAATGCCAAACACAGAGGAAGCCCAGAATGGATGGTATTCTGAATGTTTACACAAAATTAATCTTCTATTTATCGTCTCTTCGTACCTGTGCTATACGCTGCAGGAAGACAAGAGGTTGAGAAGGGAGTAGGCGGGGTGAGCTTGGGTCACACACACACACCACACACACACACACCACACACACACACACACACACACACAGAGAGAGAGTCAGGGGCATGTAAGGCAAGGTTTAAGTAAAGAAAGGTTGTTTACAGCCCCGCCGACCGCAAAGGACTACATCAGGGCTGTCACTGCGTTTGAAGTGTGCTTGCTTTGTGACACATACAAAAGATACAAACAAGAACAATCACATAGATACCCCATGTCTGAGCAACATGTCTATGAGCTTCTACGAGTGCGTGCATTTTTTACGTGCGCGCCAATGTGCACAAGGGAGGGAAAGGGGAGAAGGGTGGAGAAAACAGTTGTGAGGTCTGTGTTGAGGTGAGTGAGAAAGAGCACGCGGGAGTAGGCTTACATGTGTGTGAAAACAAGAAGGGGGTGGTGGGGTGGGGGGTGGGGGGTGGGGGGTTGTAAGCAGTGGGGGGTGACGAAGCTGGGAAAGAGTGGCGGTGAAGAAAGTGAGGGGATGGGACCTCAATACAACGGGCCATGTTGGACCACATTTTAACTGTCCCGTGCTCTCATCTTATCATGCCAAAGGTGCTGCCAAAGGCAAAAGAAACCCAACATGACGTACAGAACATTTATGGTATTCTGGCTAATCAAACGTCTGGGCACCATCGCACGAAGGGACTCAACACCAAAGATTGATCTCCTCTGCAGTATTCTTTGTCTTCTTTCCCTTTCTTTATTAGCATGGTGTAAGACATTCCAAGGATACACCTCCTTCTGCAGTATTGTTTATCTCCTTCCCTGTATTTATCAGCATGGTGTGAAACATTCCAAGTGACACCTTCTGCAGTATTGTTTATCTTCCCATTCGTTATCAGCATGGTGTCAAAACATCCCAAGTGACACACCTCCTTCTGCAGTATAGTTTATCTTCCCTTTCTTTATCAGGATGGTGTCAAACATTCCAAGCGCCACGCTTCCTTATGCAGTATAGTTTATCTTCCATCCCTTTATTTATTAGCATGGTGTCAAACATTCCAAGCGCCACGCTTCCTTATGCAGTATAGTTTATCTTCCCTTTCTTTATCAGGTTGGTGTGAAACATTCCAAGTGCCACACCTCCTTCTGCAGTATAGTTTATCTTCCCTTTCTTTATCAGCATGGTGGTAAACACTCCAAGTGACACACCTCCTTCTGCAGTATTGTTATCTTCCCTTTCTTTATCAGCATGGTGTCAAACACTCCAGTGACACACCTCCTTCTGCAGTATTGTTTCTTCCCTTTCTTTATCAGCATGGTGTCAAACATTTCAAGTGACACACCTCCTTCTGCAGTATTGTTTATCTTCCCTTTCTTTATCAGCATGGTGTCAAACATTCCAAGTGCCCATCTCACCCCCTGACCTCCTTCCCATATTTTTCACTCTTTCCCACCTTCATCATTCCCGTGCCTTTCATCCTGGTGCGCGCGCGCGCGCGCGCACATACACACACACACACACACACACACACACACACACACACACACACACACACACACACACGCACGCACGCACACACACACACACACACACACACACACACACACGCTCGCACGCACGCATGCATGCATGCACGCACGGACGCACGCTCTCTCTCTCTCTCTCTCTCTCTCTCTCTCTCACACACACACACACACACACACACACACACACACACACACACACACACCACACACACACACACATCTAATTCTAGTCCTACATACTCTTCCTCACCTCATCACATGTCCTCCACCGTTCTCCACTTTCCTTTCCCTGTGCACACTTACACTCAAGTAACATGCATGCATACCATCACACACAAAAAAAAACATACACAAGCACTCACACAAACATACCCTCACACACATGCGCGAACGCGCGCGTGCGTCCCTACGTGCGAGCGTGCGTGCGTCCGTACGTACGTGCGTGTGTGCGTAGGTAGTGTGTGTGTGTGTGTGTGTGTGTGTGTGTGTGTGTGTGTGTGTGTGTGTGTGTGTGTGTGTGTGTGTGCTTGTGCGTGTGCGTCCTGTAGTTGAATAATGAATTGTTGGTGCAGTTTCTGATAATTACAGTCATTTGTCTCTAAACTGCAAAAATGGCTGCCAAGTCATGCTGAGCAGATTACATACTCCGTGACGTCAACTGGGAATTCTCAGTATGTCTCAGTTGACAGTGTAAAAGTCACATCACAATGGGATTCCAACCATTTCAGAGTTTTTGCTTTACTGGCCTTTGCCCGCTTTTCTGTAAGTATGTTGAACGTATACATGAAAGGGTTAACAGCAGAATTCGAAGGTAGATGAAAATAGCCATTGCTACATTTGTTTCTCCAGGAATAGGAATACCAGCCATTGCCAACAGTCCACAAGTTCCAATCGGAAACCAGCACAGGAAATCTGTGACAGCGACAGTAATCAACCTGCGAGCTATGGTCATGTCACCTGACTGTTTTGTTGTATTGATTTTTAATGTATTATTTCGTATAGACCAATAGATGAGAGCTTGACCCACGGATATAAACAAGAAGGCAAAATTTTTAGAATGACTAAAATGCTGAAAGAATAAAGTTTACCTTCAAACTCTTTTCTCGTGACTGGCAAGGGTATGCAAATGCCCGTCTGGCTGTAAAAGTTCCAGTTTGACGTCACCGGCAGTAACGGTATTAAGCTTAGAAGGCAACCAGCTAACCAGGTCATTAGGCAGGCCAACGTTGATGACTTTCTGTCAAATCGTACGGTGCTGAATGGAAACCGAAGAACCAGGAAACAATCAAAGGTAATTAACCAGATGATCAGCGCCGACACTTCACTGGACACCCAAAGACAGAAAACCGGCCATCTTACAGACAGCACTGTTCTTCCAGGTGTCGTCATTGTGAAGATATCTGCCATGGAACTGCTCATCAGCCACTCTGATGATAACAATATACACACCCCATCAGAAAGTCAGCAGCATTAAGGTTCATAACAAAGACACTGAAGCTTCTTGAAGAGGACATGCTCCTCGCAAACAGACGTGCACAGCAACAGAAGGCATTACCAGTCACAGACAGACAGGCGACCATCCACAGGAATGCGCGGTAAGACCAGGAATGCAATAAATCCTCACAGGATGAAATTTCATCCCTTGGGGCATAGCAGGAGAATGTATCGAAGTTAAAGGGAGTATCTGACTGCAGCAGAGCTTATGATTTTGTGTAACAACAATTTTAAGGTGAGAGAGATCTTTGAAAATATCTGGTGGAAATGTTTTCACAGGACTTCCGTCCATGTACAACTCAGTCAGAGTCTGTGCGAGCTGAAAGCCACTGGGGCTTACAATTACTGTGGGGGTCTGTGTGACCACGGTCCACTTCCCGCACCTTGCCGAATTTATAACACCGCTCACATAAAGCCACCCAGCCCTGACACTCAGGACTGCTGAAGGGGCAGTGCTCTGTTTCGTCTCTTCCATCTTCACACTCTGTCAGCAAATTGCACGCCACGTGCTGATGGAAAGCTGGATAATAATGCACAGAACAGTTCCACAGATCACTTGGTAGCTTTACAGGGGCCTGGTCCTCCGATTGAAAAGAAAACAACAAAGTAAATGATGGCGGTTTCAGTCTGGGATTACATCGTACTTTCAGACTGATTTTGGTAGCATTGAAAATGCAAAATATCGTTTGTGGTAATCTGACAGAAACTGCTGATTCCCTGTAGCCCCCAACTGAATCATCTAATCGCAAGAAATAATACAAAAGTACGATGGTTGAATAAATGTGTCCTTTGTTATGTCTTTGAAACTGACTATGAGTACTGTTCTGGCTGGAACAGACACATTTTTCTCCACAAAATGAGGATGAGAACAATCAGAATTTTTTCTCATCTGGAAGTGTCCAGAGACTGGAGATTCATAACTAGTCTTAGAAATTCTGAATCTGCAATACATCCATTAAAAGAAAACTGTTTATAGATTACAGTGCAAGACATCCTTGTTCACATTCTTCTGTGACATTGAAAAAAAAACTAGGCGCATCAGCATTCATCCAAACTGTCAAGTTTGCAAGCATGATCATCAACCAACCAACCAAGCCATTACCAGCTGTTGCAAAACATGTGGCTTGGTCGGAAAGTGCTTCATGCTATTCTTACGTGTCACTGGAAAAAGGGTTGGTCAGTCAGCAGTCAAGGAAACAGAAAACTCAGAATTCCAACTCCCAGAATATTCCGTACAATGTTTTCTGCAAATCCGGCAGTGACAACTTACCGCTAAGGAGGGCAGGAAAAGGTCTGTGCTCTTGGGTACAGCTCTTCTTGGGAAAAGCATGCTCCAAACAACAAAACTGATTACTGGATACATGGCAAATGGCTGTTTACTACCTGCATATGAGCCTACGAAAACGTTTGCTGTCCATCATAAATGTTATCACACACACACACACACACACACACACACACACACACACACACACACACACACACACACAACACTTGTTAGATGCTTGTTTTAACTTTACGTTGTCACACAAAAAAGGGCCAAGCTTGATCATTTAACCTTTTAAATTGTGGAGATCCAAGGAATCACATGGAAGGGGGCGTCATTGTTTGTCTACTCTTTCCTTTGACCAGACAATAATGGGGTCACCTGAGTGGTTTTAGACCATATAACTGACCAGAAAATCAATGTACTTATAGACCCCATAGTTAATCTTTGTTTTTCCGAAACGATTTTTAAAGATACTTAAACCATCCCTTTTTTCATGCCCAAGTGAAGGCGATATTGATGGTCCTCGAAAAGACCTATGCCAGAACACTATGCTGTCCTTGTGAAACTGACTGGATTGTCTTACAAGACTGGACAATATGGCGTCTTCCTTCTGAAACTGACTGATTTGTCTTACCAAGACTGAACACTATGCTGTCCTCCTTGTGAAAATAACTGGATTGTCTTACCAAGACTGAACACTATGGCGTCTTCCTTGTGAAACTGACTGGGCTGTCTTTCCAAAACTGGACGAACACATAACAGCATTTAAATCAAGTAATGCAGACCAAAGCCCAAGAAAAAATAGAGGAAGGGTTTCCGCTGACACAAAGAAACCTCCATTCAACTCTATGGATATTCGCAAACTCCTTTGCAGTCAGTAAATAACAAGAATGTTGTGACTGACATACAACATGGTCAGAAAGAAAGTAAACTGGTCGGCTTTGGATTTTACTGTCCAACTGACACATCGAAAAACGAAACAATTCAGACAGCACATGCAGGGGAAATTAGACATTTGTTTTTCTTCTTCTGCTGGCCACCTGAGCACTACAGAGCTCTCAGCACCTATGTAGTCGGCTGGGAAACAGGCTGTTCCGCTAGATTATCCTCAGTGACATTCGAGACTTAATCCTGAGTTTGTGGTGATAAAACTGTTGTCATTAAAGGTCCTGTCAGCTTGAAGACAGGAGTCGTAGTGACACGCTATTTGGAGTGAGAGGTCCCTTCTGATGCACCGTTTTGCCTCTTCTTCAGAATATGCTTCCCAAGTCCCAGATGGTTTTATTTTCAGGCACATGTGAACATGGCAAAATCCTCTTGAGCTGAATCTGGTGTACTTTTTTCCCCTTGGTTATACTATAATTACACTGGGCTTTGTTATGAGCCATCTTCGGTTTGGTGTTTTGTGAAAACCTTGTATAATCCAAGTTTGTTTTTTTTTTTTTTCGATCCGTAAGTTTGTTTTTTTTTTCGATCCGCTGTAGTAGTCCGTGTCTTGCATGCAGAGGGGAAAATGAAACATACCATTGAACGCATGAATTGATCTAGGTTTCACAGAGATGTTAGTGTACTTCCATACACAGGTTTTTAGTCTGAAAGAATCAATGTCTTTGCTACCCTTGATCGAAAATCTGGTTTCGATCTCTTATTAGTAAGGATGGATCAAAAGTAACTGAATTGTTGAACACTTTTTAAGTTCTCTCTATGGGACAGATATAGCCCTGATGGTAGGATTGTGACTTTGTTTTCTTGGCACTGGCTTCCATGCCATCTCTTGCCTATTTTCATCCGATCTGTTAACAAGCTTGGCTAGTTCTTGCTCTCTGCCTACCAGGTCATTGATTAAATCCCGAGGTGGAAGGATGGCGGTGGTTTTTTCACTAATGCTTACTGTGCTGATATGATCTTCATCCAAATTAGTTATGATGTGTTCCAGAAATATGTTGAACAGTTTGAGCGATAAAAGGCAGCCCTGACAAACTCTAAACAAAACGTGGAGCCATTCCCCAATGGAACCCTGAAATGCTTGCCAGAACGCTTATGGAGTATACAAATATTCAATGTATTGAAATATTAATGACACTGAACATAACCTGTCTCGCTGATGATAGAGAACATCTATTTTCAAGAGATTGTAAATCATTTGAAACTTGCATCAAGTTTTTTTCAATCTGCTTTTATCTCAGTCTCCATATCAGTTTGGTTGAAACAAGGACAATTCAGCTAGGAAGCAGTGGAAAATGTGAAACTAGCTACTCGGAACATTGTGGAGTGGACTAGAATCTATTCAAATGTCGAGTACTGGGAATATGATTTATTACCTTCAGTGGAATTTCATTGATGTCACATAAGGTGTCAAACGAAAAATGATGAGAAAAAAAATCACGCTTGGCTTCATGCAAAATATCAAGAATTTCAGTCAGGATGCTTTTCAGTGCCAATAAGGCACGAAGTTCTGAAAAGGGATAATTTGTGAAAATGTTGAATATAATTGTACAGATAAAGATGTTTTAAGAAAATGGTGTGAATATGAATGTCTATTTTTTTTTTCTCCAGGAGGCTTCCCCCTAATAGAACAGAACAAAATAATCTATCTGTTAAAGAGCACGTTTTGAATATTCATTTTCATGTAAACAATGTTCTGTAGTAGACAGGAGATTTTAAGGCATAGTTTTGGGGCCGCCCATCTCTGAATATTTACCCCATTTGTAGACTTTTTTGGCTGAAACATGCTGTTCCATACACAACAAACATTCCTCTGTGATTTCACTTGGTTTGCACTGTCCAGCTACCAAAAGTTTTATTACTGATCTCTGTTCAGTCCTAGAGCATATTTTCTGGTCGGCCATTTTGTGTAATCTGAAAACCGAAAACAAAACAACAACAACAAAAACATAACGAGACGAAATAAAATAAATGACAAAAAAGTTTTTTTTTTTTTTAAAGTAAGCTTTATCTGTATAAGAAGTCCTTATTAGGACAATTCACCTTATATATTGGATGGCCCTCGTATTTTCAAAAGCACAGGAAATGCTGTTGTTATCTTTGCAGACAAAACTGTCTTGAACCTTAACAGCTAAGAAAAAGTCATTCGCCGAGATAATTACGCATCAGACTTTTTTCCTGTATTGTCTGGACTGAGCCTTCACCATGAAGAAAAAAAAGACAAGCAGCGTGATCAGAAGTGTCGGATAAGATTTCTCTTAAAGGAAAAAAAAAAGTACTAAGAGATCAAGGCATCGATAAGGGTACTTGGGATAAATTTTCTTCTACACAAACCAATGAAATCTTTGGCTTAAAATAAATTTGTACATATCTATGGATAATTGGAGAGTGGAAAATGGTAATTATTAACACGTTAATGCATTCGTAACTCCAAATATCCTCTCTTTAAGGTTGCCAGACTTTCATCTACGGGAATTCAAATCAATAGTTTCTTTTTGTGGGGATGTAGGACAAACTATGCTTTTAAATGTATATTTTTTTGTCCACTTGTTTAGACTTAAAAAGAGTAATGCTTTCTGTTTACATGTTTACCATGAAGAGAAATTGTTTTAGAGTTCTTTATTCAAAATCTAGTTAAGCACAGTTGAATCTTCAGAAAAATGTGAACAGGTTTAAGAGACAATACACGAAGAACAGTATACAGAAAGTTAATTCTTACAAGAAGACACTGCCACAAATAACTATAAAAAGAAAACATTTTTACACAGAGGCACTGTTTGACAACTAGACGGAGACCGCCTGCATAATTATATCTTTACCTCTATATGTAAAGATGAAAGAGCATGAAGATAGATAGACAAATAGATAGGTAGAATTGACAGATAGACAGATAGAAAAAAGATATAGAGAGAGATTGAAAGACAGATAGAGATACGTAGATAGACAGACAGACACGCAGAGATAAATAGATAGACAGACAGACAGCTAGACAGATAGAAAGAAAGATATAGAGAGAGGTAGAAAGACAGATAGAGATGCGTAGATAGACAGACAGACACACAGAGATAGATAGATAGATAGATAGGCAGACAGCTAGACAGATAGAAAGAAAGATATATAGAGAGGTAGAAAGACAGATAGAGATACGTAGATAGAC
>JADBJO010022626.1:25000-27645 GCA_016801955.1 Conus betulinus
AACTTTATGAGATTTTCCATAAAGAAGAAAAACCATTATGGGCTGCTAGTAACGGCTATAACGGTAAACTTGAACATTGGGCATCATCCGTGACCCATAATGAACATACCTACAAATTTTCAGAAATATCGGCCACGTACTTTCTGAGATATTCCATGAAGAGGGAAAACCATTAGTGGCCGTTATTGCCGTTAGTAACGGCTATAACGGTCAAATAAAACATCTGGCATCATCCGTGACCCATGATATCTACAAATTTTCAGAAAGTTCGACCGAGTACTTTCTGAGATATTCCATAAAAAAGAAAAAGCGTTATGGGCTGTTATAGCTATCACTAATGGCCATAACGGTAAACTAAAACGCCGCCTTGGCGAAGTGGTTAGCGTCGCGGATTCCCGGCTGGGAGGTCGTGTTCAAATCCCATCAGAGTCATGTGGGTTTCTCTGCCCCAACCGGCTCCTACCCAGAGTTGAGTTTGCTGCGGACTCAGTTGGGAAGACTGGGACCACACAGTCGAGTTTCATCCACTTCATGGATGCGTTTCTGAGAGTGTTGCTCAAATTTCCTGACCAACACTGCAGGTGTCTGTATCTCTCGGGCCTGGTTGACGCCGGGATGTATTATGAAAGGAAGCGTAGGGTACAGCCCTATCATGTAGTCTCAGACCGAAATGGAAATCCGTAGCATCATCTTAATCATCCTCCTTCTCATCGATCAGCATTTTTTTTTTAAATGTCTCAAATTCTGTGGCCCTTCATGCCCTGCTCTGATGGTGACCTTAATTTCGATATCCTCTCCACGTCTGTGGCCTTGGTTTGGTTCCGCCGTCACCGGTATCGGCGAGTCCATGGGGCTCTCGTTGGATGGACGTGGTGGCGCCCTCCGGATGGAGAGTTCACTCGCGCCGGCTCCGCGACTAAGCGATTATTGTCGTCAGTAGGGGCTTAGTAGGTGGTGTCCTGCATATGTTAGATCAGAAAAGGCGCCACTGAACACCACCGAAGTGACTCGGCAGCAGTGCAGTGCCTCCTCCGTTGAGTTGCCTCTTGACGACTTGACATCGACTGCTCCCTGTGGATTGCTGGTGCCAGGGCTGCGCGGGGCCGACCGGGCTGCGGCTGTGGACGGGGTGTCGAATGAGCGGCGTGGGTGCACTGCCTCTGAGGTGGAGCAGATATTGGGACAGCAAAAAAAAAATTCACAAAGGTCGGCCAAGTACTTTCTGAGACATTTTATAAAAAAAGAAAAACAGTCACGGGCCATTACAGCCGTTAGTAACAGTTATAACGGTAAACTGAAACATCCGGCATCATCCGTAACCCATAGTGAACATACCTGCTAATTTTCACAAAGACCTGCCAAGCACTTTCGGAGATATTACATAAAGAAGAAAACCGTTACAGGCCGTTACAGCCGTTAGTAATGGCTATAATGGCAAACTAAAACATTCGCATCATCCGTGACCCATAATGAACGTACCTGGTAATTTTCACAAAGATCGGCCAAGTACTGTCTGTATTAATATTCCATGAAGAAGAAGAACCGTTACAGGCCGTTACAGCCGATAGAAACGGCTATAACGGCAAGCTAAAACATCGGGCATCATCTGTGACCCATAATGAACGTACCGATCACAAAGATCGGCCAAGTACTTTCAGAGATATTCCATGAAGAAGGAAAACCGTTACACAGGCCGTTACAGCCGTTAGTACGGATAAAACGATAAACTAAAACATCGGGCATTATTCGTGACCCATAATGAACATACCTACAAATTTTCAGAAATATCGGCCAAGTACTTTCGGAGATATTCCATGAAGAGAGAAAAAACGTTACAGGCCCTTACAGCCATTAGTAACGGTTATAACGGTAAACTAAACATCGGGCATTACTCGTGACCCATAATGAATATACTTACAAATTTTCAGAAAGATCGGCCAGAACTTTCAGAGATATTCCATAAGAAGGAAAACCGTTACAGGCCATTAGCCCGTTAGTAACGCTATAACGGAGTAAACTAAAACATTGGATATCAACAGTGACCCATAATGAACATACCTGCTAATTTTCACAAAGATCAGCCAAGTACTTTCGGAGATATTACATAAGAAGAAAAACCGTTACAGACCGTTACAGCCGTTTAGTAATGGCAAACTAAAACACCGCGCATCATCCGTGACCATTAATGAACGTACCTGGTAATTTTCACAAGATCGGCCAAGTACTGTCTGTATTAATATTCCATGAAGAAGAAAGAACCGTTACAGGCCGTTACAGCCGTTAGTAACGGCTATAACGGCAAGCTAAAACATCGGGCATCATCTGTGACCCATAATGAACGTACCGATCACAAAGATCGGCCAAGTACTTTCAGAGATATTCCATGAAGAAGTAAAACCGTTTACAGGCCGTTACAGCCGTTAGTACGGATAAAACGATAAACTAAAACATCGGGCATTATTCCGTGAACCCATAATGAACATACCTACAAATTTCAGAAATATCGGCCCTTTACCTTCTGAGATATTCCATAAAGAAGAAAAAAACAGTTACGGCCGTATACCGCCGTTAGTAACGCTATAACGGTAACCTAAAACATCACGCATTAAGTCCTGACCCTAATGACATGCCTGCTAATTTTTCCG
>JADBJO010022627.1:0-20000 GCA_016801955.1 Conus betulinus
TGAGAAAATCGTAACCTGCTGCATACTACGATTCAGATAGGAAAAACGGGTCATTCAAATGACGGTAGTTAAGGGAGTGCAATACCTCTGAGGAGAGGGTGTATAAACTACCAGTCAGGGCTAAGATGGGGAGATTAGCAATCTAGAAAGTTTTATGAGTCAGATAGAAGATTAGGTCATACCGAGTGTGATATAAGCCAAGGGACACTTTAACATTTTTGTGGGTTCCATGTGAAGATTTGTAAACCACAGTGTGGTATAGGTCACTTGGGAAGATTAATAATCCATGTGTACTGTGGGTCAGATCGGACAAATACTGACAGTCTAATATGACCTAAGATTTACCAGTCTTGCAATGTGATTCATGGCACATGGTGGACTACCGATCTTCTAATCTGGTTCATAACACGATGTGGATCACAATCTTCCCGTTAAGCAGTCACATATTACAGAGAACAATCTTAGGATCTGACCTAAAACAACTTCGTGAAATACATTTTTCCTTTCTGCCACAAAACATGCTGTCAGTTACCAATTTTCCAGTCTGACTCTCAGTATTCTGCAGATTACAACTCTTTCAGTCTGACTCATAGCATATTGTAGAATTCTGATTTTCCATTATGATCAATTGCACAATGTGTTTTACTACTTTTCCCATTCAAACATTTTCAAATCGTGGATTACAAATCTTCTTGCCTGGTGCAATTCACACTGTGAATTACCCATCTTCCCATCTGACCTGTAGCGATCTGTGATTACCCATCTTCCCATCTGACCCGTAGCGATCTGTGATTACCCATATTCCCATCTGACCCATAGCGATGTGTAGATTACACATCTACCCATCTGACCCATAGCGCTGTGTGGATTACCCATCTTCCCATCTGACCCCGTAGCGATGTGTGGATTACCCATCATCCCATCTGACCCGTAGCGATCTGTGGATTACCCATCTTCCCATCTGACCCACAGCGATGTGTGGATTACCCATCATCCCATCTGACCCATAGCGATCTGTGATTACCCATCTTCCCATCTGACCATAGCGATCTGTGATTACCCATCTTCCCATCTGACCCATAGCGATGTGTAGATTACACATCTACCCATCTGACCCATAGCGCTGTGTGGATTACCCATCTTCCCATCTGACCCGTAGCGATGTGTGGATTACCCATCATCCCATCTGACCCGTAGCGATCTGTGGATTACCCATCTTCCCATCTGACCCACAGCGATCTGTGGATTACCCATCTTCCCATCTGACTCACAGCGATGTGTGGATTACCCATCATCCCATCTGACCCATAGCGATCTGTGATTACCCATCTTCCCATCTGACCCATAGCGATCAGTGATTACCATCTTCCCATCTGACCCATAGCGATGTGTAGATTACACATCTACCCATCTGACACATAGCGCTGTGTGGATTACCCATCTTCCCATCTGACCCGTAGCGATGTGTGGATTACCCATCATCCCATCTGACCCGTAGCGATCTGTGGATTACCCATCTTCCCATCTGACCCGTAGCGATGTGTGGATTACCCATCATCCCATCTGACCCGTAGCGATGTGTGGATTACCCATCATCCCATCTGACCCATGGCGATCTGTTGATTACCAATCTTCCCAACTGACCCATAGTGATCTGTCGATTACCCATCTGACCTATAGCGATCTGTGGATTACCCATCTTCCCATCTGACCCATAGCGATCTGTGGATTACCCATCGTCCCATAGTGATCTGTGGATTACCCATCGTCCCATCTGACCCATAGCGATCTGTGGATCACTCATCTTCCCATCTGACCCATAGCGATCTGTGGATCACCCATCTTCCCATCTGACCCATAGTGATCTGTGGATCACCCATCTTCCCATCTGACCCATAGCGATCTGTGGATCACCCGTCTTCCCATCTGACCCATAGTGATCTGTGGATTATCCGTCTTCCCATCAGACTCAAAGAACACTGTGATTAACCATTGCTCTCTCTGACCTACAGCGCATGCAACTTCCCTTCTGACTCAAAGTACAAAATAAATGACTCATCTTACCATTTATGAATACTGTTCTGCAAATGACTCTTTTTCCCATCTTTTCCATAGCACATGGTGGTTAGCAATCTTTGAATCCGAGTTCCAGCAAGGAGGCTACGGAACAGGAACAGTGTATTTGAAAATGCAGCCTCTTCGTCTTTGAGTATATGAAGACTTCAAAAGAAGGGAAGAGACACTTGAAGTTGTGACAGAGACGGGAGATGCATACGACAGTTTCTAGTTCTCGCTTCTCATGTAGCCACTCAATTACTGTGGATTACACGATGGGTTGCAGGAACACCTTCAGAAGCGAACCGTCATCCTACAATTTGGAAACTGGATATCTGAATCTCATAAACTTTCTACTGGGTTACTTCAAGGTTCTACTCTCTCTCTCTCTCTCTCTCTCTCTCTCTCTCTCTCTCTCTCTCTCTCTCTCTCTCTCCTGTTTTCTATACAATGTTTACACTAACGGTTTTTCCAGGCCTCAACAGAAACAGAAGTGCTCGAGTGTTCACATTAGCATGTGACGGTCTGATCTACAAAACTCAAAGAGCAATAACAGTTCAACAGCGGTTGAGCAAAATTGCTCAGTAGCGTCAAGAAAGCAGATCGTTCACAACTCCTTCTAAAGCCTAGATATTGGTTTGCACTCTCAACAAAACATAAAGACAAATATACGATCACTAGTTTTTTTCAATGGAATGCAAGTTGAATCAATTGACAGCCAACACAATTTGGGAATAGGCTTTGATAGAATGTCTAGCTTTAGAACACATAATGCGAATATTGTTCTCAAATGCAATGAGGGTCTGTGTTCCATGAGAGCAACAACAGATAAAGGCATTGAACAGCACCATATTACCAAATATGTCATACAGTTGTACTGTGTGTAACTGATTACAGAATATGGTATACAACACTGTCCAAGAACAATCTTTAGAAATCAGAAAGAATTAAAAATAAAGCAATAATACTGACCCTGGGAACTACGAAACACATTAATTGACAATACGCGATACCTGCTTCACGTTCCTTTGATGCAGGTCAGACACAAGTGACAACAGGTGTAGACACATTTGAAAGCACTTGAAATTCCCCGAAACTCATTACATACAGTAGTCAAAGAAACAAAAGGCACTCGTCTGGGTCGTGGAAAATTATGGATGTGACAGGCAGAAAAAAAATATACAGCTCGTGTGCCATTTATCAGAACTCAATGAAACGAAAGAATTGGGAAAAAAAAAGTATCCAGACCGGTTCAAACTCCTTTACCAAATTGCCGTTAATCAAGAGCTTGAAAGACACTGTCGAGGACGCCAAAAAGTAAAACTAACGCATGCGTCAGATGCAGGCGAACCATAGTACACTGCCAAATACCAGCCTTCCCCTCTGACCTATAAGAAGTGCAGTTTGAAAAAAGAAAAGAAAGGATGCATGCTGACAAAGTATTAAGACCAAAGACAAACATGTGAAGAGAAGAGATTTACGTGATCGTTCTCATTAGGCACATATAAAGGCGCACACGCAGTCTATCCATCCATCCATCAATCCGTCCGTCCATTAATCCATGTATATATTCATCCACTTATCTTATCCATCTGGAGAGAGAGATAGGAGAGAGAGAGAGAGAGAGAGAGAGAGAGAGAGAGACAGAGAGACAGAGAGAGACAGAGGGAGAACGAGAAAGAGAGGAGAGAGAGAGAGAGAGAGAGAGAGAGAGAGAGAGAGAGAGGAGAGAGAGAGAGAGAGAGAGAGAGAGAGAGAAACTGTTAGAAAGAGCATAAGGGAAGAAAGTCACCCTTACAGAACATTCATGAACTTTCCACTCGCTCCACCTGGGTTATCGTCTCTTGGCACTGCATTATTACGATCTGCAGGTTGATCTGCAAGATGATTCGCAAGTGTTGGTTTTTTGTATATGATTTAGACATGTGAGTATACAATCATGCGCACAGAGAGACAGTAAAACACACATCAAACGTCAGCAGTCCGTCTCGTGTGTTCCCACACACTGCCTCACGGACAGTAATCTCTCATCAGATGGTGGTTTGATGACCACACAGACTACTTTTCTCAACACACCCTCACAGCATCAGGCCGAGTATTTGTCACATAGACTACTTTTATTTTCGCCACCACTTTAACCTATTAGCTGCCGTATGATGACCATAGAGATTAGTTCTCTCGCAACATTCATTCAGCTGGCCTTATGGTGACACACAGACTACTATACTGTTCTCACACACTGGCTCCTTAGCTGCTCGTGCATTGCGTTAATGAAGTTTTAAGCAATCATCCACATGGAAAAGTTTTAGGTAGTTGTTTCACAGAAACAGTGAAATAAAATTTAACCACAAATGAAAAATACGTATCCCGTTTGTCCCCCTTGTTTTCATTCTTTCGTTTATACTCCTCGATCTGTACTAGCTTTTGTACCTTAAGATATGGACCCATGTGTGTTCCTTTAAAGTTTAAACAACAGAAATTGAACAAACAAAAATATACTTTAAAAAACTGAGGCATTAAAACAATGTGATCAGTGAAAAAGAATATAAAAAGCATTCAAGCAGACAAATGAGTGGAGACATTACAAGTTCAAGCTGGATTCAGTCGTAGGAATGAATACAAAGTTTGTATTTTACTTGTTTAAATGTACATAGAGAAACACTGAAAACATTGCTTTTTTGTTCTGAATTACAAAACGGTTTCACAACTCTGTTTATTTCAACACATCACAATAGAGGCAGTCGTAAAAACCCGCTGATATAGTAAAACGCTTCACCTATTCTGATATAATAGATTAAAATCAGAGTTCGATTTACACTCTTTTTCATGTGCTTGCTTTGTGGCCGTGAGCAATGCAGATCATTGTTTTCATAAGATGATATGATCAAGATCCGTCATTACCTCCGATATCAAGTTATTCCTTCTTGATGTCAAAACTTTAGAAAATTGATAAGCAATATACCAGAAGGTTTAATTGGAATTTAATTCAGTTCTGCTAATAATGTAAAACAATAGTCAATATTTTTTTTACCTCTGTAAAAGTATTTTGACACACAGTCTTAACGACAAATTGACTGAAGGCATATATAACACTTATTTTTTTTTTAATTTTTTTATGCTTTTTGATTACTACAGTTGTATGTCTATGACTGTTCCTTAAAAGAAAATATTGCCCATGTGGAAAAGCTAATTCTGTAAAGTATATTACAGCCAGAATTATGTTTTCCTTTGTTATCAGTGGATAGTCTTAAAATAGCATATCTACCACCAAGGAATGGGAGATTTTCTGAAGAGAAGACATATTTTTCAATTTTTTAGAAAAGAAGAACATAAAGTTTCCTTTCTACTAGATCCGCATTTTATCAGAAAAAGAAGAAGACTTAAAGTAGAAAACTGAAAACGCCATTCAATCACACAGGCATTGCGTTTATCACGATCTCCCTTCTGGAACAAACCTATACATTGAATGTTCTTTGGCTGACTGGAAGAAAAATTATGTGCCTTAACTGACCGGTACAATATTATGAAACGAGTTTTTTTTTTTTAATCAAAGGCAAACTTAGGTGAAACAGATTCGGCAAAAACATGCACTGCCGACTTATAAATACACAGTGTTATTGCTCAGTTTTTAACACATTGCGGAAAATCTGTATCAGATCCATTCTCGTGAACAGGAGTTGTCATGTGTTAAACAACTTATCATAAATCTCATTTGCATTGTATCTGTTGATCCATATTTCATGACATACGGTAATTATGAATAAAATAACATGACTGCCCTACGTCTCCGTTACGCAATAACTACCATCGTGTTAATCAGACGCTGTCTTTCTTATAAAGTCAGAATGGATTGATGGCTTACAGTGACAGACCTGACAGACAGACTAATGGAGAACCTACAGCAGGCAAATTTCAGCATGGACATGGGTGTCCACATAGGAAGGCTACATACTACCAAGTACGGAATTCGTCTACCAGAAATATTTGTTCGAGCACGCAATTTAGCGCTTTAAAACATACATTCAAAATGAACAAATCCAGATTAAAAAATAAGATAAGAAAAATTAATGCAAACATAGAATCGTTGAACATGGGTTCTGAACCGCGTCCCCCTGTGTCAGTATGCAAAGGTTTTCATCATTGTACCATCTTACCACGCTACGACACCTTACCTTACCACACACACACACACGCACACACACACACACACACACACACACACATATATATATATATATATATATATATATAGGCGATACATATAGATCTGTCTTCGAGGGATTGGGATTGCGTAGTTCCTCATGCAGCTAGTGAAGGGGGTTTTCATATTTATGATATACATTTTCCCATTTACTTTCATCTTCAATTTTTTTCCCCCTCTCAATTTCAAATCTTTGCCAAGTCATTACTATAATGATGGAAGAATTGTTAACCTGCACTTGTTTTCCCCCACTACTTAATTGTTCAGCATTGTATTGTTTGGTCAATCAGTGGGTGATTGCATCTCTTAGAGATCCAAGGAAAGGTTGTTCTGCACAATTCTTAGCCGCTGACAATGCTTGGGTTATTGAACAGCAGAGCTGACCACTCAGACTGTTTCCATATCTTTTGATCTCCCTTGCATCCTTAAATGGATCCTCAAGCATAGGCTCAAAGATTGTCCCTTACATTTTTATACTGTTTGCGTAATGTTTTTAGTTTTCAACAACTTTTTTCCTCTCCACACTTTCTTTTTGTTTAATTCTACTACCTTTCGCTGGCTGTTTTGGGGGTGCTGTTGGATTCTTTTTCGAACCCTTGGCGGTCGGAACACCACAGAATTATGGACTGTGGTGTGTCCTCTATCTGACGCCAAGAGCACAGACACAATCAGCCGTGTCGCTCTGATGAGTCCGATCCAGAGGACGAAAGGCCTCGGAGCAGGCGATACATATAGATCTGTCTTCGAGAGGGATTGCGATAGTTACCTCATGCAGCTTAGTGAAGGGTTTTCATATTTATGATGGGAAACTTTTTTTTAATAATCATCTTGTGATTGGCAAAGCTGGAGTAACTATAAGCAATCTTAAACGTCCTAAACTGAACAAATTTTGGATAGGGAATCATCTTAAATACTTTAGCACCTATTATATAATTGAAATCAGCTTTAAAAAACACACAGGGGCTATTTCACATTTGGACGTTTCACAATTTCAAAAAACCGAAATGAACTGAATTTTCAATTTGAACAAATTTAACAGATGTAAAATATCTTGAAATAAGGCAATAAAGGGACAAGTTGTGAAAAAAAATGAACACCGGGCCAGATTGATTAAAAACACTGATTACAATATTACAAGTGAAACGGGCCCAAACAATAGTCATGTCAAACTGCTGTGGTTTAACTCAATTTTACCACATATTACAAATAAGCGATGAAGCTACATGTACACCCCCCCCCCCCCCCCCCAAAGCTGAATTAGTTTTACAAGCCATCCTGAGACTCATTCATGCCCAGAAACATCATCACACTGATAAAAAATTACGATTGAAATTTCGACACAACGTATTTTACAGCAAAAAAGCAACATTAACACTGCACACCTCGCTTCTATGCATCCCTCTCTCTCTCTCTCTCTCTCTCTCTCTCTCTCTCTCTCTCTCTCTCTCTCTCTGCAAGTACAAGACAAATCCAAAATATGAAATATGTTAGAATGTTAGCAAACAAAATGCACGATCCTCCCTCGCCCTTCATCTCTCCTTTCCCCATCGTCTGGTCAAAGAAAACACAAATTATCAAAATATTGAGCTTAGAAGATTTGAGGTAACACTATCAATAGTCGAGGAGACCAATAGCGCATACAAGCATGTTGTGTTGGTTTGTTTGTGTTTGTGATTTTGTTAACAGCACGTTACTCTATCCATTAACGCGCAAAATCATTCAAAATCGGATTTCAACTCAAGAAGAATGAAAGAATCAATACAACTTTTTTTTTTTCTGACAATGCAAACCATGTAAGCCTACAGAGGACTCTACGACTTAAACAGTGCCTACGTTTTCAACAGTTTGTCAGATGCTGGCAGTTGTAACAGTGCTTTGAAGATATTAGAGTCTGCAACGAATGTCAGTTGCTTCCCTTTTCACTTCACCATTGTTTATATTTTATCACAAAACGAAAATATCGCACCATACGTTGATAAGAATGGAAAGAAAACGAACAAAAAGCAAGAACGAAGCAATGTAATAAAAAAAAAAAGGAAGCCTCATGATTGACTTGCTTTATACGAAATATATTGCTTAATTTGTGGTCAGAACTTTTTAAAAACTTTTTTTTAATCTATCTATGTATGCTAATGCATCATATTTTTTCTAAAACAATGAGGAAGTAGTTGAGATAGGTTTAAGTATATATATTTTGTTTTTTCCTGATATTGAATATGTACCTGTTTTAAAACGAGGCTCTCTTCATTCATTCTCATTTCTCTCTTCTTTTGTATGTGCTGTCGACTACTATGTGGTTTCTCCTTCTCTTACGTTTAACCTCCCCCCCCCCCCTCCCCCTTCCTCATCTCTCTCCGACCCTCTCCCTCTCTCTCTCTCTCTTCGCTCTCTCTCTCTCTCTCTCTCTCTCTCTCTCTCTCTCGCTCTCTCTCTCTCTCTTAGTATAAGTGTTGATAAAAGTGTAAGTATTTGTGTTAGTGTGTGTATATGAGCGTGTGTGCATGCGTACATGATTGTGTGTGTGTGTGTGTGTGTGTGTGTGTGTGTGTGTGTGTGTGTGGACTTTATATTAGTTTTGTTGTTTAGATGATATACTTAATGTCACACAATGGAGACAAATAACCGAATCATTTGGTTTTGATAGTGATATTTGTGTTTTTGTGTAATTTTTGTTTTTCTCTCATCACATTCATTTGTTAATACATGTGTGCATAAACACATTTATGTAAAAACATCATAAAAAACAAGAAATGTTGGAAATGAAAAAAAAAAAAAAAAAAGCAGCAGACCGACGAAAAGAGGGAGGGCCTACAGACGTGTCAAGAAATGAGAAAAGGTAAGTAAATGATTTACCTCCTTCACCTTGAACCATGACCTGGGTCGACAACAGTACAGCAGCAACAAGAACCAGTATGGTCAGTTTCCCCATGATAAAGGTTCTTCACTTCTGAAAGATCCCAGATGGCAAGTTCTTTCTTCCCACTGATATCAACAGAACTTGAATCCACAATGTTCAAACAGCAACTTTAAACAAACAAACAAAAAACAACCGTACGAGAATTATGGCATTCTAAAGAATACAAATTGTCACGATACGCATTTCTGGCAACAGCATAGCGAAAGTGGTCAATGTGTTATGATTAAGAGTAAATTAACATTTTTTCTGCGGGTGGTTTTGTTGCTCATTTTTTTTTTTTCTGATACACCAAATCGTAAATTCATAGATTCAGCAATGACTCATAAACCAACAGCCTGTGTATTCGCAATAATGCTAGATAACACCAAAATATTATCATCATGCACTACATATAACACGCACAAATTGGCATACCAATGGCCACCATAATAGGCAATGAATTCTCTATGCCATTCTCTCAAGTGCAGCATCTACAAATACAATCACATTCCCCTGGACATTCCCATACTGCAAACAGGAATACTTCATGCACCTTGCACTTGCTTCACAGACTAAATTTGCTGTTTTTACCAACGCCATGGCGAAGTGGTTAGCGTCGCGAACTCCCGGCTGGGAGGTCGTGGGTTCGATTCCCATCAGAGTCATGTGGGGTTTTTCTGCCCCGACCGGCTCCTACCCAGAGTTGAGTTTTGCTGCGGACTCAGTTGGGAAGACTGGGACCACACAGTCGAGTTTCATCCACTTAATGGATGCGTTTTTGAGAGTGTTGCTCAAATTTCCTGACCAACACTGCAGGTGCCTGTATCTCTTGGGCCTGGTTGACGCCGGGATATTTTATGAAAGGAAGCGTAGAATACAGCCCTGTCATGTAGTCTCAGACCGAAATGGAAATCCGTAGCATCATCTTAATCATCCTCATTCTCATCGATCAGCATAAAAAAGTGTCTCCATTTCTGTGGGCCTTCATGCCCTGCTCTCATGATGACCTCAATTTCGATGTCCTCTCCACGTCTGTGGTCTTGGTTTGGTTCCGTCGGGGTCACCGGTATCGGCGAATCCATCGGGCGCTGTCGTCGGACGGACGTGGTGGCGCCCTCCAGAGGGAGAGCTCACTCACGCCGGCTCCGCGACTAAGCAATTATTGTCGTCAGTAGGGGGCTTAGTAGATGGTGTCCTTCGTATGTTAGATCAGAACAGGCGCCACTGAACCCCACGGAGGTGACTCGACAGCAGTGCAGTGTCTCCTCCGGTGGGTTGCCTCTTGACGACTTGACATTGACTGCTCCCTGTGGGTTGCCGGTGCCGGGGCTGCGGCGGGGCCGACCGGGCTGTGGCTGTGGACGGGGGTGTCGGAATGACCGGCGTGGATGCACTGCCTCTGAGGTGGCGCAGACGTTGGGACAGCAAAAAAAAAAAAAAAAAAAAAAAAAAATTGCTGTTTTTCACGAATGGAATGCAATGGCCTTTGTCAATCTCTTGACTTGACAGAAGATTTAAATTCTGATTGAAAAGTATATTTCTACACTTTATGTTGTCAACAGATCAGTAAGGTTTCTTGCATCTTTGTTTCAAGTTTTTTTTTTTTCTGCACTTTATCCTTGGCTGTCAGAGAGCACAAGATGCGCGCTGATCTTCTATTTACAAATGTCAAAGTAATTTCAAACAGTTGATGTGTTTAGAATGCTTTTAACCTGGTTGGCTGTTCCTAGCAACAAAAAGGATTTGTTTTAAATGAATGAATCTCTGACGGCATTGTTACTTACACATTCTGGGTGTCTATTTTCCTAGTGATGAGGATTATCAAGTCAAGTCAAGAACACTTTATTATCTCCATAGAGAAATTAATAGTGCCCATAAAAACATGACGATGGATATACATTTAATAAATCACAAATCACAACCCATCTACCCACCCACCCACCCACACACACACACACCATACACACACACACACACACACACACACACACACACACACACACACACACACACTCTCTCACACACACACACACACACACACACGCACACACACACACACACACACACACACACACACACACACACACACACACACACACACACACACACACACACACACACACACACAACTGAAATAATGGTGTATATTACACCTTCAGATAATTTAAAAACTTAAAAAAAGCTTTCGAAACCGGATCTTATTAAAGGTTCAGTTTTGATTCAGGAGTTTGGTGGGGATTGGGGACGAAACTGTTTTTAATCTATTTGTTTTAAATTTTGGAATTTGGAAATCTTCGTCCAGATGGTAAAACATTGTAGTTTTTTTTTAAACAACATGAGAATTGTCGGCAGCAATGTTCACACCTTTTCGTGTGGCACAACATTCACACGATTTATCTAACTGTCCTTGATTTTAGTCAATAATCTTTCCACATACATTCACCACTCTGTTTAAGATAATTTTGTTTTCACGCGAAGATTTCCAAACCAACATAAAAGCCAAAGGACAGCACTGGTTCTACAAAATGACGATGAAGCATATTAAGATGTCCTTTTGCAACAGCAAGAGACGTATGTTTCTGAAGACATATATTCTAGATTGGGCATTTTTTGTAGTAAACTGAGTATGGCATTTTTTGGTGGTAAAATTGAGTATTTGCAGTAAAATTCAACTTATCTAAAATAGTTCCGAGATACTTGTGTTTACTGACACATTCCATTTTGTGTTTTTCGATATACAAGTGAGGGACAGGAGCTGGGTTTCTTCGAAAATCAATTACCATCTCCTTCGTCTTACTAACATTAAAATCTGGACAGTTCTTTTTGCACCATGTACGAAAACGTTCCACCTCTTAAAAATAAATGGTATCTGAAATTTGACAGGTCCTCTGAAGCAGAATCATCTGAGTACTTTATGACAGGATGTGTTGTTGAGTGTTATTAAAAGGTGACGAGAAATCAATGAACAAAAGAATCTTTGTTTTCAAGATTAATGTCGTGCATGATGACACACACGCATCAATGGCATAACCATGTACATTTTAACTTTCAGACTTTCTTTTTTTTACCTATTATTCTACCTCTTCACCACAAAACTACACATGAAATTCAAACGATGTGATAGTTCAATGCAATGCAAGTGTGAACCAGCATCGTCTCTGCTATGAAAAATCTGACAACACAGACAGCAGATAAAAACTGTTTGGTCACAAACAAGAAATATAGCTATGTAGGAGAATCATCACACAGCCACTACATACCATGTCAACCAAACAAGAAATATAGCCATGCAGTAGAATTCATCACGCACCCGCTACATACCATGTCAACCAAACAGAAATATAGCTATGCAGTAGAATTCATCACGCACCCCCGCTACATACCATGTCAACCAAACAAGACATATATCTATACAGTAGAATTCACCACACACCCGCTACATACCATGTCAACCAAACAAGAAATATAGCTATGCAGTAGAATTCATCACGCACCCGCTACATACATGTCAACCAAACAAGACATATATCTATACAGTAGAATTCACCACACACCCGCTACATACCATGTCAACCAAACAAGAAATATAGCTATGCAGTAGAATTCATCACGCACCCGCTACATACCATGTCAACCAAACAAGAATATATATCTATACAGTAGAATTCACCACACACACCCGCTACATACCATGTCAACCAAACAAGAAGAAATAGCTATGCAGTAGAATTCACCACACACCCGCTACATACCATGTCAACCAAACAAGAAATATAAGCTATGCAGTAGAATTCATCACACGCACCCGCTACATACCATGTCAACCAAACAAGACATATATCTATACAGTAGAATTCACCACACACCCGCTACATACCATGTCAACCCAAACAAGAAATATAGCTATGCAGTAGAATTCATCACGCACCCGCTACATACCATGTCAACCAAACAAGACATATATCTATACAGTAGAATTCACCACACACCCGCTACATACCATGTCAACCAAACAAGAAATATAGCTATGCAGTAGAATTCATCACACGGCCGCTACATACCATGTCAACCAAACAAAATATAGCTATACAGTAGAATTCAGAACACACCCGCTATCTACATGTCAACCAAATGTTCAAACTAGTAATTCAAACGAAAATATTGGCAATAAATCACCGCCACTAAAGCCACAAAACATTTGCATGAGTCTGCAGAACACAAGTAGAAAGAGAGATGAGAATGCATGTACTATGCTGCTGGAATTCAATCATTTCAGGTCAGAAGTGGGGGGGGGAGGAGGAGATGATGGATTGGGATGCCGTTATGGAGGCCAGACAAAATGCAGACAGACGTGTTTTTTTATGTAAATGTTTGAAATGTAAGTGTGGTCACCAAAATACATTTTAAGCCTGATTCAAAATGGGTGATCTTTGTGTTTTTTTAGTTTGTATTATCGACACAAGAAGGCATGGTTTAAACGAAATATGTCGACGCGTTTTTTCAATCTTTAAAAAGTATCTTAATCATTATGTGGACTGTACTAAATGAGGTAAAGGAAATTGGATGATCTTTTGGTCAACGTTCTCTTTCCTTCCAAGGGCCAACTGTCTGGAATACACTTCCCATCAGTGTCAGACACCTACCTTCACCCTCTTCTTTCAAATCTGCCGTCAAAACTAACTTCTTTCTTCAGTCGTAACCACCACCACCCCTACCCCAACCTCCTAATCCACCTTCCGAGTGTGTGAGTGGGTTTTTGCGTGCACGCCTGGTGGTGTGTTGCTTGTGCGTGCAGGCCGTGTTGATGTGAGTGCGTGCGTGCGTGCGGGTGTGTCTGAGAGCGTGGGTGTTTGGTCGTGCGTGAGTGCGTGTGCGCGCGCGGTCCTGCGCAGGCGCGCGCGCGCGCGCTCATGTGTGTGTGTGTGTGTGTGTGTGTGTGTGTGTGTGTGTGTGTGTTGTTGGTAATGTAAAGCGCTTAGAGCCCTATTTTTTAGAGAATAGGCGCTATATACATCAACATTATTATTATTATAATTCATTCAGTGAGAAAAGACAGTCCGAATCTCAGAAGTCTACACATCTGCTGGCTGGGGAAACGAAACGTTGAAAACAGATGTGGAGAGAAGGGTGGCATGTAATTTTGAAAGGAAAAAAAACGGGTAGGCAGGTGGGGCCCTGAAGGCTTGGGGAGAGGGCTGGCCATACTAGCATTCTGGTTTAGTTAATGCTAAACACTAGGGGAAAAGTTCTTGAGCAGGCAGGAGAGGATTGAAGAATTGGTGGGGGGGGGGGGGGGGGGTCCTGAATCTCTGGTAACCTCTTCGCCTTTTCTCACTCACATAGTAACTGCTTAGAAAGGCTAGGGACAAATACATGACGCAATTAAGAACTGACAACCTGTCTTACAGTGTTTAAGTGAACTTTTCCTTTCGTAACCCTTCATTAGTACCAGCTCCAAGTCACCACCCATTTCCACACGTAAATAATTTTTCCTGTCTTTAAGATCTTAAAAAAAAAAAAAAAACCAGAACGGGACAACAGCGACGAATGTTAATGTGAAAAACAAAACAAAAGAAAATATAATACGAGAAATGCAACTGCTAATTCAGCTGCAACACATTATATCTAACGTTCGTGTGCTCCCACGAGCTCGGCTGTTATATTCTATTTTTGCTCGTGCATTAAAACCTCACCCATGAGAAACCCCGTTTCCGTTTCCAGGAAATGATTGAGCTCGGCTGTCAGAAAACCTCAGTTGTACGAAATCTTGTTGTCAAATGACCAGACCTTCCACCCTGCATCGTCAGTTACAAATAAAGTGTATCTGCATGAACTCTGTATATGACAGCGATGAAAACACCTGCATCAGATTGCATCTAGACAGAACCACTAAGAACTGGCGTTCAATAATAACACTGCAGTTATTGCTTTCATTTACGCTACACAATCAATGCAAAAACAACAGTTTAGGTCGACATGGTCCTCCAGGGAGGCTTGTCACTTTTAATTTTGCTTTTTTTGTCATTCCTGTCATTTGCCCTTTTTAACGATTCAGGCGCGCGCGCGCGCGCGCGTGTGTGAGGTGTGTGTGTGTGTGTGTGTGTGTGTGTGTGTGTGTGTGTGTGTGTGTGTGTGTGTGTGTGTGTGTGTTGATATATTTACATGTCAAAGAAATGAACGTCCAAAAGTATTAAAAGAAACTAAAACAACACAAGATCAAATCAATCATCAAGAATCAAGAAGAAGAAGAAGAAGAAGAAGAAAAAAAGAAAAGAAGAGACGAAGAGACGACGACGACGACGACGACGACGACGACGACGAAGAAGAAGAAGAAGAAGAAGAAGAAGAAGAATGTATGAATGAATGAATGAATCTTTAATGGGTTGAGAATTAGACTCATTGAAGGCCTCTTTACAATTCTGCCCAACAACAACTACAATTTTAAAAAAGTGAGGTAACGTCGAAATTTACAAAATAATATCAATATACCGATTTCACGCGTCTCTCTCTCTCTCTCTCTCTCTCTCTCTCTCTCTCTCTCTCTCTCTCTCTCTCTCTCTCTCCCCCCCTCCCCCCCCACACACACACACACACACACACACACACACACACACACACACACATCTTAATCAACTGCATTAGCAGTACACTTTTTTTTTTCTCTGGTAAGTATGCACAGTCAGGCTAATGTCTACAGATAGGTCAGTCATGAGTATCAAAAAAAGAAGTAACTTTACTTCATTTTTGAAAGCTGAAAATTGGGAAATATTTCTGTATTTTGTGGGAAGTGTGTTCCATTTTTTACAGCCACAGAAGGAGAAACTTGTTTTTGAACAAATCTAAATTAGCTTTAGGAATAATGAATCTGAGAGAATCATGATGGTGATGTAAATGTGCTATTGATTTTAAATAATCTGGGCTGGTGTCATGAACAATTTTGTGCATAAGGATCAGAGCATTGAATCTATACATGAGTGAGAGAGGCAGTATTCTATTGTACCTAAATACATCACGCAAAGAAGGATCGGATTGTTTCTGACAGCTGATCATCTTAATGGCTCGTTTTCGCAATGAACGAAGTGGTTTTAAAGTAGATGGCACACATTTACCCAGATAATAGAGAAGTA
This sequence comes from Conus betulinus, assembly GCA_016801955.1. Lineage (NCBI taxonomy): Eukaryota > Metazoa > Mollusca > Gastropoda > Neogastropoda > Conidae > Conus > Conus betulinus. The sequence continues at coordinate 16,280 of JADBJO010022627.1, forward strand.
GTCTAATTGAGCCTGAAAAAAAAAAAGCAAAATAATACATTTTCCGTGAATGTTCGTTGAGAAAGTGTTTTATCTGTGACAATTGGAACACACAGCACGAGACTTGTTTGATTAGGTTATGGATCTGATCGTGCCAGGAAAGATTTTCATCGATGACGATGCCTAATAATTTTGTGCTTTGTAGCTTGTTTATTGTTTTATCTTTGTACATTATCTTTAGTTTTGCTTCTTTTATGACTTGTCTTTTTTGACGTGCACATATTAACATTGACTCGGTTTTATGAGGATGAACAAGCATGTCATTTGAATCACACCCAGTCTTCTACTGATTTCATGCTTGCATTTAAATGATAATTAATTTCATCGATGTTATGACTAGAGTATTGTAAAGATGTATCGTCTGCGAACAAATCACACACCGCATTTTGAACTGATAAAGGGAGATCATTTATGTAGAGGAAGAACAACAGGGGACCTAAGATTGATCCCTGTGGCACGCCTCTTGGCAACTGTCTTTTAGAAGAAATGACACCTCGTGAAAAAACGGATTGCGTACGGTTTGACAAATAAGATCTGAAAAATGATTCCGTATTGTTGTCGACGTCGTAAACATTAGTTTTTTTTTTTTTTTTTTTTTTTTTAGCAATATATTGTGATTAATTAAATCAAAAGCCTTTGTTAAATCAATAAACACTACACCAACTGCTTTCCTGTTGTTGATATCCTTTAGCCACAAATTTGTGATACGACATGAAGCCGTTTCACATGAATGTAGTTTCCTAAATCCTGACCGATTCATATGCAACAGTTTATGGTTTCTCAATAAAGATGATAGATAGTGATGGATATGACGTTCTAGTGGCTTTGAGACGGACGATAGCAGCGAAATTGGTCTGTAGTCATTTGGATAATCTAAATTCCCTTTTTTGTGCAGAGGGATAATTTTTGCATGTTTAAATGCTTCTGGGAAGTATTGTTTAGATAAACATAAATTAAAGAGGTATGTGAGAGAATCTACAATATATGGTACAGATAGTTTTTTAATCTTGGGACTGATTCCATGAAAGCTGTATGAACTTTTATTTTTCAAAGTTGATAGATATAAAAACACTTCATTAACAGATATTAGGAGATAGAAAACTTTGCGTGTATATTTTTTGCATCACAAAATTTCTGTAAATTCGCAGTATCAAAAATGCTAGTTTTATCTTTCCCTATGTTTAGCTTGTTACCAATATTAGCAAAATGATCATTCAGTGTTTCTATTGGAATGTAACATTACTGTCTTGATGAACACGGTCTGGTAAGTTTATTGATAGCTTTTCAAATAGAGGCTCCGTTGTTTTTGTTTTGGACCAAAGTTTTGAAAGAATCACGTTCAGATTTTCTAATCATGTACTTCACAATGTTGCGTTTTCTCTTATACTCTTTGTCAGAGCCTGCACTTTTTAAATTGTCCCTCTCGTCCATGGTATTCAGAATATCCTGAGTGAGCCAGACAGGCACAAGATATCTAATTTTACTCCCCTCTGATCAATGGGATGTGTTTGTCGACAATATTCAGAAAGGTTCTCGTCCAAAAGGCAAGGGCATCATCTGGATCGGTGTAGCTGTAGATGTTTGCAAAAGGCGAGGAAATGAGATCAGATTGAAAAGCGTGTAAGCTTAAGTTTTTGAATGAACGAAATGTGATTACCAAATGACTTATTTTTGGAACTTTAAAACCCTTTTTGTTCCAAGTTACGCAAACAGCATTGTGGTCACTTGCACCAGTAGGCGGTACACATATTTCTGCAAGTGCAGCAATGTTCGACGAATATATGTGGTCTATAAGATTTTGAAGTAACTCTAGTCGGTAAAGAAATGCACTGATGAAAATTATATGAATTAGCAATGTTGGGCCATTGGGAACAAGACTGAAATAGATCTATATTGAAATCTCCTAATAATAGTATTTCTGTTTTCTGTTTTGCCCTGAGGAGAAAAACACAAACAGAAAAAAAAAAACACAGGAGTTTGCCCTTGTAAAAATGTGAATAAAAAACACTCTAGACTCTGCAATGGTAGACATAATTTTTAAAGCCACATACAATTTCAAGGGAAGAAAGGAGAATAAAGAGCGTGTATGTGTGGAAGGGGGTAGTAGTGAGTGAGGTGGGTAGGGAAGACAACAGCACCCCACCGAGGTAATGAAGGAAAAGCAGTGCCAAAATAAACTGAAAGGCATGCCGTTAGCAAAAGATCATACCACAACCATATGTTTCTCCTTTCAGTTTTGACTACACATCATAGTGCTGTCCATCTAGTCCAATCCAACACACTTATATTGTACAGTAGTAGAAAGAGTCAGCCTCACCTTACCAAGTCTGCGCTGCGATGAGGGCGGGTCGACTGAAGGCAGCAATCAGGTAGACAGAGAGTGTAGATGATGGTCAGCAGGCGGAGTGTAGATGGCTTGAGAGACGGCTTTCCCCCAATATTTAAACCGTCTGTCACTTACCTTCACCCACCCTCCTCACGGGGGGAGAGGTGGGCAGAGAAAGAAAAGAAGAAGAAGAAGAAGAGAGAGAGAGAGAGAGAGAGAGAGAGAGAGAGAGAGAGAGAGTAGTGAGGTGCGGGATGGGAGATGAGTATGGGCCTTCCACGTCAACAATATAACAGCTGTCCTAAAACATAGAATCGCCCCCCCTGCCCCCCCCTCCACCACCCCCTCCCTCTCTCTCTCTCTCTCTCTCTCTCTCTCTCTCTCTCTCTATCATATATTTTCGGGTTTTTTTTTGTTAACTTTAACACTGAAATACAATACAAAGGGATTAAAGACCACAAGCAAACGAAAGTGTGTGTGTGTGTGTGTGTGTGTGTGTGTGTGTGTGTGTGTGTGTGTGTGTGTGTGTGTGTGACGTGTGTGTGTGTGTGTGAGTCTATGTGCGTGTGTGTGCATGAGCATACACATGCGTGTGTGTGTGTGGGGGGGGGGGGGGGTGTGTGTGTGTGTGTGTGTGTGTGTGTGTGTGTGTGTGTGTGTGTGTGTGTGTGTGTGGTGTGTGGGTGTGTGGGTGGGGGGTGTGTTTGCGCGCGCGCGCAATCAACTTGCGTACGCCAGTGTGTGGATGGAGGAATGGAGGAAGGGATACAGGGCTGGAGAGGGACGGGACCCTTGGTCATGTGTGGGCGTGATCATGGTTATTGCTGATAAATCAAAACAAAACAATGTCACATGTGCTGCATCTCATTGTCTGCATGTGTTGTAGCCGTAGCCCGTACGACTTGTCATTGATCGTACTATCTACCATCCTTCAAATGAATCTAGACGACTGAACATGAAATAACTCCAACATAGGATTTCAAAAAGAATCAGACCATTTGACCAATTGTGAGATGAACATTGCATCAAAGTTTATACAACCTGGCTGTCTACAAGGCGTTATTTTGTAGACTTGTTTCTTTCAGAAATGGGTTCAATGAACCTATACATTAGACAGAGCTGGTTCCCTCAATAAAATGTATTCTGCATTATTCCACATTGCCACATGACGGTCGCCATATACACACTCACATGCACACAGAGACTCTCAGGTGCCCGCAAGCAACATCACAACTGACTCCTTTCTTTCATTATTACAAACCAGAATACAATTTTAAGTTACTTCTCCAGTAATTTTCTTTTCTTTTTTTTTTGTGCTTCTTCTTCTTTTGACATGAAGGGGTTTTAACACCCCCC
>JADBJO010022627.1:25000-27645 GCA_016801955.1 Conus betulinus
CATACTATGTGAACACAATATCACGCATGCGCATGCTATTTCTCCATTGTTTCTGTACTGCAATCTCCCTCCCCTCCTCTCTCTCTCTCTCTCTCTCTCTCTCTCTCTCTCTCTCTCTTGTTCAGCTGGCACACGAGTCAAACATGTATATTTACCTTTGCTGTCGTCCAAAGTTTTTGTGCTAATAACGAACTTGCCTTCGCCCACGCACTTCGATGATTCAGACGTTTGGTGACTCCCAAAAGTAGTGTTTCTGATTGAAAAGAATTTGTTTGATTTATCAGAGAATATTCTGTATGTGTGTTCGTATGTTCCCTCTGAAGGCTCGCCCTTTTTTTTTAATACCCACTTAGATACTGATAACGGCACTAGTTCACTTGAAGAGTGTATTGTTGACTGTATACTTGAATATGGCAATGTGCATGTGATCCTCTCCAGTGATTTAAACAGCAGAACTGCAAGTTTTTCTCCTGATATTTACATGATGATGAATTTAGTACTGATATTGAAAGTTGCTTTGCGTATTTTAATAGAAAAAATCAGCTGACTAGATACTGAATAACTACGGAAAAAAATGGTGCATATGTGCGCTACTCCTGGTTTTTATATTCTTATTGGTGTATGTAATGGAGACCGTGATGGAAATTATACGTTTCTGTCTCAGTCTGGAAATAGTGGCAATGGTTATTTCTTGCTTTCTAAAGAATTGTTCTTCATTGTCTTCTCGTCTTGTAGATTAGTAGTTTCAGAGAGAGTAGAATCTGATCACTTACCACTTGAATTTTATTGAAATGTGGTTAAGAATGCTACCATTTCTTCTGGAGTTGAAAATGTGAATACGTATTTTGAAAAGTTTGTGTGGAATAGTGATGTAAACACAGTCTTATATGGATGCAATGCATTCTTCTGAAGTGTTAAGCTTACTTAATCATGCGTTTAATTTAACTGAAAATGAATACAATGAAGCTCTGAATATTTTTTTGACTTGTCAAAACGTATGGAGCTTGTTTGAAAGAAACGAATTCATATTGACAATTTAAGTAAAAGTAGTGCTGGTATGATAAAGATGTAAATCAAGTAAGGGAAAAGGGAAACGTTTATAGCGAGTTTTTTCGGCAAACGAAAGATCCAGTGATGCTTACTGTGTACAAAGAGAGAATATAAGAATCCTTTACAGTGAAAAGAAAAAGAGCATAATGATTTACTACTGGATAAGTTAACTGGGTCAATAAATAATCTAAAAGAATTCTGGGAAAACATGCACATAAAATTTCTGATAAAAGAAAGCAAGCTAATAATGTAAGAATAGATGACTGGTCTGAACCTTTTAAAAGTCTGCTTGAAAGAGATACAGTAACAGAAGAAAATTATGCGGGTATCAATAGAATCGACGAGGAAAATGCTTACGTGAATCGCCCTATATCTATGAAAAAGGAGTGTTCGCCATAAGAAAATTAAAGAATGGAACAGCTGCCGGACCCGACGAGTGTTATTGGGGATATGTTAAAAAATGTGGGAGAACCAGTTGCTGAATTTTTTTTTGTCAAGCTAAGTAATACATTATTTGACAAGGGTATGTTTCCGGAAAACTGGACAAAAACCATTGAAGTCCCTTTATTTAAAAAAAGGAAAGGCAAATGATCCAAACAACAACAAAGGCATATGTTTATGTGATACAAGCAGCAAGATTTATAGCAATATAATAAATAACCGTCTACAGGAATGGAAAGAAGAGCAAAACCTTACAGGTGAACATCAAGCAGGATTAAAAACAAGGTTATTCAACTATCGATCATATGTTCATACTGGTATCCTTTATACAAAAACAATTTGTATGAATCGTAAACTTGATGTAGATTTAATTGATTTTGAGAAAGCTTTTGACTCTATAGAAAGAAATTTACTGTGGCCTAAATTTAAAAAAAAAAAAAAAATGGAATAAAAGGTAAGCGTTTTTGGTGTGTATTAATAGCATGTACCTAAACGTCAAAAGTAGAATTCGATCTGGAGATAAATTAACAGATTACACCAACTGTACACAGGGAGTAAAACAAGGTGGCGTTACCAGTCCTGTATTGTTTTCACTATTCATCAATGAACTGGCATTAGAAGTAATCAGGTGTGGGAGACATGGTGCAGGGTTCACATATGATTTTCTGAATCATTCATTTTGCTATTGGCAGATAATGTTCTTGTGTCTTAAACCGTTGTTGGATTACAGACGCAGTAAAATAGTCTACAACGTGCAGCCTCAGAACTTCATTTGAATGTAAACATGACCAAAAGCAATATAGTGGTGTTTACAAAAGGTGGATATTTGACCGACAGAGAAAAGTGGACTTATAATGGGATCCTAATACCTGTGGTGAATATATACAAGTACTAGGGAATCCATTTTTCTACTAGGCTGAGTTTTACTGCAGCATGCCAGGATCTTGTAAGTGGAGCCAAGAGGGTTTTATTACATGTTTTGCAAAATTTGTACAAATTGAAGAATAATTCTCTTGATCTTTATCTGAAGTTATTTGATGCTCAAATTCAACCGAAATGTAGCTCTTTATCCTGAAAAATTACACATGTTCACACTTAAAAGGTTTTAGGGATTGAAATGAGAACACCAAATGACGTCATCTATAGGGAGACGA
>JADBJO010022628.1:0-2500 GCA_016801955.1 Conus betulinus
GATGTTCGTGTAGTGATGTTTGCTGGCTAAAAGAACTTCGGTAGTGTGTTTTTGCGCTGAAATAGATGATCGTGTCGGATGTGCCTGGCTAAACGAGGATGTTCGTGTAGTGATGTTTGCTGGCTAAAAGAGATGTTCGTGTAGTGATGTTTCTGTCTAAAAGAGACGTTCGTGTAGTGATTTTTTGTGCTGCTAAAGAGGACGTTCGTGTAGTGGTGTAGTTTGTTGGCTAAAAGAGACGTTTCGTGTAGTGAGTTTGTTGGCTAAAAGAGACGTTCGTGTAGTGATGTGTGGTTGCTGGCTACAAGAGATGTTCGTGTAGTGAAGTAGTTTTTTGTTGGCTAAAAGAGATGTTCGTGTAGTGATTTTGTTGGGTGAAAAAAATGTTCTTGTAGTGATGTTTGTTGGCTAAAAGAGATGTTCGTGTACAATGTTCGTGTATGTTTGTTGGCTAAAAGATGATCGTTCGTGTGTTGGATGAGATGTTTTGTTGGCTAAAAGAGACGTTCGTGTAGTGATGTTTGTTGGCTAAAGAGATGTTCGTGTAGTGATGTTTGTTGGCTAAAAGAGATGTTCGTGTAGTGATGTTTGTTGGCTAAAAGAGACGTTTTCGTGTAGTGATGCTTTGCTGGCTAAAAGAGACGTTCGTGTAAGGTTTTTGTTGGCTAAAGAGAATGGTTCGTGTAGTAATCTTTTGTTGGCTAAAAGAGACGTTTCGTGTAGTTATGTTTCTTGGCTAAAAGAGATGTTCGTGTAAGTGATGTTTGTTGGGTGAAAGAGATGTTTCATGAGTGATGTTTTGTTGGGTGAAGAGATGTTCGTGTAGTGATGTTTGAGGCCCCCTTTTTGCCAGTGAAGTAGTCTGGAGTTCATGAGGACCAGCTTCACGTTTTGTAGTGAACGTCCAGTGGATTGTGAAACCATAGGTAAAAAAAATGTTATGAAAATAATTTTTAAGATATTAATTAAACCGGGGATCTCTCTTCTGATTTCGTTTGGCTGGCTGTGTGTCCACGTTCCGTCAGTGAGAGTCTGACGATGATACCTGTGTGTTGTTTGTGTTCGTTTGACGAAAAATGACCAAAGAAAAAAGCCAAGTCTAATGCTTGGCTACATCACAGTCCACTGGAACCCCGCTGCCTCACATTGCGCTCCATCATTGATTCTTCACCAACAACATTAATTTCTACAACCAGACTGTGAGAGAGTGACAGACAGCCAAACAGACAGACAGACAGACGACAGAGTACAGAGAGAGAGAGAGAGAGAGAGCGAGAGAGAGAGAGACAGAGACAGGCAGGACAGAGGCTACAAAGAGAGAGAGAGAGAGAGAGAGAGAGAGGAGAAAGAGAGAGAGGAGAGAGAAGAGAGAGAGAGCGAGAGAGAGAGAGAGAGATTCATTCGAGTCAAAGTCAGTTCATTTTTATTCATATATCGGCCCGGGTCCCTTATGAATGGTTTCATGAAGACAATGTAACAACAACGTGAATGATAGCTACAGGCTGTCCCAGAATGGTACAGGTACTGGAGAGACAGACCGCAGAGACAGACAGACAGCAGACATGGCAGACGACAGACAAAGACAGACAGACAAGACAGACAGACCAAGACCAGACAGACAGACAAAAGTCAGACGAGACAGACAGGCAGACAGGGACAGGCATAGACAGACAGATAGATGACAGACAGACAGAGACAGACAGACAGATAAAGTTCAGGCAGAGACAGACAGACAGAGACAGACAGACAGAGACAGACAGAACAGACAGAGACAGACATCAGCGACAGGCATGACGACAGAGACAGCCAGACAAAGACAGACAGACAAAGACAGACAGACAGATAAAGTCAGCAGAGACAGACAGACAGACAGAGACAGGCAAGACAGACATAAATAGACAGACACACATACAGATACAGTCACACACACACCACACACACACACACACACACACACCACACACACACACCCCACACACAGCCACAGACAGACAGACAGACAGGCACACACTGTAAGGGGGTGTAAGGAGGGTATAGGGGAGAGGGTTGCTAGTGGTCGCTGACTGCTGACGTGACAATGTGCTACGCGTGACTGCGAGGTGTTGCAAGACAATTGCGCCCAGTCCCACACACAGAGATTGTCTGCCTGTCTGTATGTCTGTCTGTCTGTCTGTTCGTTCCGCCTCTCTGTCTTTCAGTCAGTCTGGTCTGTCGATCAATCAGCCGATCAGTGAATCCATGAACTCCTTTCTGTCTATGTGTCTTTAGCTTACAAAGCAGCCAAGTCTTATTTCCTGTGTAGGCTGTGTGTCCTTCTGAAGCGGGGAACGGTGGTGGGTGGGGAGGGGCGTATAGGTTGAGGGTGGGGGGGGTGGGGGGGGATGAATGATGTCAGTTTGACTCTATCCCCGCGTTCTGAAAAAAAAAAAAAAAAAGCTGTGCCGTGATTGATTTTTTTTCCTCCGTTATTTTCAGGGATTCTGTCTTTAAAAGGGTGACG
>JADBJO010022628.1:7500-12500 GCA_016801955.1 Conus betulinus
GGGGGGGGGGGGGGCTTTTGTGAACTTGTGTCAACTTCGCCTTTTCTCCTCTCCTTCTACATCATCTTTTGTTCCCCCCCAACCCCCACACCCCCTTTTGACCTCCTTCCCCTTTTGACCTTCTCTCTCTCTCTGTCTGTCTCTCTCTGTCTGTCTGTTGTTTTCCACAACAAGCATCTGTTTCCCAGTGTCTCTACCCCATCAAAAAGAATAAAAAAATAACACTCACGTTCAGTGAACATATTATGATGTGCCAAGTTTCACCACAGCCTCCTACAGAATCCGGCCTGGGACTGTCTCACCTTTTGACACATCGGGCCAACAGGGATTTAATCCCCACCGATCCCGGATCAGCTGACACTTGGCGGGGGGACTGCCTCCCATATAGTCTCCTGCTTCGTCTTTTGTGACAGGAATTACAGCCACAAGTGAACTATGAATTACTTCTACAGCTGAAACTGTGGAATGACAGCTACTGTTGAACTGCGGGCGGCGCTGCCTACACTGACGGCTTGCAATCACGGCATCAAGTCAACTACAAAAGTCATCCGGTCACACACTCTACTTTTTTTTCTTTTTTTTTTCATCTGTTTCTTTCCTTTCTTCTTGTTCCCCCATCCCTCCCCCTATTTGGATGGGTATGTCTTTAAGGGTTCTATTAGAATGTGTAATGGTCAGGTAAGCTTATTGTGTGTTAACATTTCGGCTGGGTTACCAGTTGAAGGCAAGTGTCTCCCTCGCTCCCCCCCCCCCCCCCCCCTACTTTCTATTTATCATACCACTCTCTCATAACACACACTCTCCCTCTCGTCTCTCTCCTCCTCTCTCTTTCTGTCTGTCGCCTCCCCTCTCGTCTTTCTCTCCTCTGTCTGACAGTCTCTCCGGGGTCTCGTCTGCTCTTCTTCTCTCTCCTCTCTTCCTCTCTCTCCTCCTCTCTCCTCTCTCCTCCTCTCTCCTGGGAACTCTCTCTCTCTCTATCTCCCTCTTCTCCTCTTTCTCTCTCTCTCCCTCCTCTCACTCTCTCTCTCCTTGTCTACAGTAGGTTCCCCTCCTGCCTCTCCTAAACCTCACCTTCTCTCTGTCCTCTCCTCCTTCTCCCTTCACGCTCTCCTCTCTCTTCTCACTCTCCTCCTCTCTCCTCTCTCTGTCCTCACCGCCCTCTCTCTCCTCTCAACCTCCCCTCTCTCCTCTCTCTCTCCTGCATCTCTCACTCTCCTCCTCTCTCCCCTCTCCTCTCTCCTCTCTCTCTCTCCCATCTTCTTCTCTCTCCCTCTCTCTCTCTCCGTCTCTCTCTCACGTCTCTCTCGCTCTCTCTCTCTCTCCTCCCTCTCCTCTCCCCTCTCCTCTCTCCTCTCATCTCTCTCCCGTCACCCCACTCTCATCTCTCTCCCCTCTCTCACTCTCTCTCTCCTCTCTCCTCTCATTCTCCCCTCTCTCCCTCCTCTCTCTCCCTCCCTCCTCGTCTCTCTCTTCTCTCCTCCCCACCAGCCTCTCTCCTTCTCTCTCTCCTCAGTCAGACAACCTCTCTCTCCTCTCTCTCTTCCCCTCTCTCCTCTCGGTCCTCTCCCTCTCCTCCTCTCTCTCTCCTCTTCTCGCTCCCTCCCCCTCTCCTCTCTCCTTCTCCCCTCTCTCTCTCTCCTCTCTCTCTCTCCCTCGCAATTACTCCTGATCGAAGTCGCTCAGAAACTCTCATCTCTCTCTCTCCTCTCTCTCTCTCTCTCTCTCTCTCTCTCTCTCTCTCTCTCTCAGGCAATTAAAAGGAAGAAGAATGGAGAAACTACATATCAAAAAAAAAAAAATTGAGCCTTTAAAACGAAAAAAAAAAAGCATTATTAGAACTGAAAGGCGATTCTCGGGTTGTTTTCGACAGAGGAGGATGCCAGCTCAGGCGACACTTTTCCAAGGTGTTCAGAGACTGGGCCGTTGTGTGACACACAGGACTCGCTGTATTAATGACACTTCTCCAAGGTGTTCAGAGACTGGGCCGTTGTGTCACACACAGGACTCGCTGTATTAATGACACTTCTCTCAAGGTTTTCATAGACTGGGGCCGTTGTGTCACACACAGGACTCGCTGTATTAATGACCTTTCCAAGGTGTTTCAGAGACTGGGCCGTTTGTGTCACACACAGGACTGCAACGGAAAGCTGGCTCATTGTATTTAGTGCCAGGTGTAACGAGTGATTACGTTTCTGTTCACGTCGTAATATGCCTCTGACCAAAGTGACCTTGCTGTAGCCACATTTTGGTCATGGTGAAATAATCACACACGCACACGGTGGAGAAGAAAAAAAGACATATATTGATGCTAACAATTCAGTCCTTTATTCAAAGATCACATAGTGGAGAGGAAAACAAGAAATATACTGATGCTGACATGTCAGTCCTTCATTCTGCATGTAATTGCAACCAAAGTTCATCTCCTCGTAATATTCGCCATTTCCATTTACCTTACCGACAGCGCGAGAAAAAGATATAGTGTGTGTGTGTGTGTGTGTTGTGTGTGTGTGTGTGTGTGTGTGTGTGTGTGTGTGTGTGTGTGTGTGTGTGTGTGTACGTGTGTGCGTGCGTGCGTGCGTGCGTGTGTGCATGTGTGTGTGTGTGTGTTTTCCACACAAACACATACTGACAGGCAGAGAGAGAGAGAGAGACAGACAGAGAGAGAGAGACATAAACCAATTGATTCATTTATTGATTGATTGATCGATATTATGATTGATTGATTCGATTGATTAACAGATAGAAAGATAGATAAAATACAGGAGAGAAATAAAGAAGAATGGAAATAAATTCAGGTAAACTCTTACATCAGTCTGAAAATGATTTGATAATGATTGATTTGATTGAAAATAAGTAGGTAATGACTGATCTGATTTGATTGAAAATGAGTAGGTAAGACTGATCTTATCAAAAATGAAGATAAGCACGAGGCCGTGACAGTCTCAAATTCTGCACCCCGTGTATGACAATGAGTATACGGCAAAACAAAGAAAACAAAGAACCCAAATCAAGGCTGAAGGTTAATTGTTGTACTAAAACAAAGCAATGTTGAATGTATCATGTTTGTTCAATGAAGCAAAGGATTCCTCGCAAGAACAAGAAAGATGAGTCTAGTAAAGAATCATTTTCTGGTCCTCAAGATTATAATGATCACGTTGTCATTATTATTGGTAAAATTGTTGTTGATAGCTTCTCTCTTTCATCTTTATCAATATGATGCGATCGTCACATTTTGTTTCCATTTTAACATAATCATCATTATGATGCCGTTAATTTCACCTGTTTATCATTATCACCTTATTGTTAAAATCTCTCTCTTACGATTATCTTTCTGCTATTGTCCATGTTGTTTTCTCTCTTTTATTGCTATCGTTATCATCTTACACTTGTTTCTGATAAATCACATTTCTCTGCTACATTCACCATCACTATATCGTTGTTACTTCCTCTCTCAATCATTATCATCAACATGCTTTGGTCACTTTCTCTCTTTTCTTATTATCATATTGTAAACATTTTACATTTTCACTTTGTACGAAGTCTCATTACTATGTTGTGACTTTCTCTGTTTCAACATAATACTAAACATTTTCTTGTTACGTTCTCCTTCCTACCATTTCATGATTTTGCTGTCACTTTTTCTCTTTTACTATTATCATTATCATGTTGCTCCTCAATACTATCTAGTATCGTTACCGTTCTTTTGCAATTAGTAACTCTCTCAAGGTCAAGGTCAGAGCAGCGCGTTGGGTCAATGCGAAGGTCAGACGTTTGCGAAGTCGTATCCATGGAACCTTCGTCATCATCACTTTCATCGTCGTTATCAATTCATCCATCAGCAGTAAGTCTTGCGCACTGTGGTCTTGAGGCTGAGCAGATGTGGTGTAGCGTATATGGACTAATCCGCGCGCACTGACACTTCCATGATACCACTAAAGCTGAAACTGAAGCGATTTGCTCTTTGCTTTACCCTGGTTATCAACTGTTGTACTTTCTCCCTTTAAATAACGGCGCTGTTGACCTCTCGCTTGAAGCACAATCATTATTCTAATAATATATATCTTTTTTCTTTTCTTTTTCTTTTCTTTTTTCCTTTTTTCTTTTTCTTCACACACACACACACACACACACACACACACACACACACACACACACACACACACACACACACACACACACACACGGAAGACAGTGAACAGGAACGATCACTCCGCTTACCTCGACGTGGCTTTGTGCTTGATTGCTTCCCTTCTGTTCTGCCCTGTCCCAACGAGCGACCCTGTGCCGTGCCTTCTTCACAAGTAACTAACTTGGCTCTGTGTGTGTGTGTATGTGTGTGTGTGTGTGTGTGTGTGTGTGTGTGTGTGTGTGTGTGTGTGTGTCCCTGTCAAGTTGTCTGCACGCCTGAGGGTTGAGCACACACAGGACAAAGGCACGTCGTCTTCTTTATAGACAAACTTCGGTACTGCTGTGGTCGTTCGTCGCCTAAGGTGGGTGACTCGCTGATGGGCCTTTGTCTCTTTCATTGTTTGTTTTCTTTGTTTCGATAGGCATTTATACACAGTTAGGCACACAGGAATTCCCTCATGCGATCGCGCGCGCGTGCGTGCGTGCACACACACACACACGTGCGCGCATGCACTCGCATATACGCACGCACGCACACAAACGCACGCACATACACATAAACGCACACGCAAACGCACGCACGTATACTTAAACGCACGCGCAAACGCACGCATACCCGCACACACACACACACACACACACACACACACACACACACACACACACACACGCACGCACGCACGCACGCACACACACACACACACACACACACACACAGAGGGAGGGAGAGAGAGAGAGAGGGAGGGGAGGGAGAGAGTCATGTTCTCGGTGAGAGAGTGGCACCTTTTGTGAGGCGAAGGTAACGATCACACGTGTGGCGTGCTTTATTGCAAGGCGCGAGGGGTCGTCTGTCCTTGTTTTTGTTCTTTTGA
>JADBJO010022628.1:17500-20000 GCA_016801955.1 Conus betulinus
AGACATATTTAGGTGGAAGTATGAAGACATTTCCAGGTGGAAGTATGAAGACATATCTAAGTGGAAGTATGAAGACACATCTAGGCGGAAGTATTAAGATATAGGTGGAAGTATGAAGACATAGGTGGAAGTATGAAGACATATCGAGGTGGAAGTATGAAGACATAGGTGGAAGTATGAAGACATATCTTGGTGGAAGTATGAAGACATATCGAGGTGGGAGTATGAAGACAAAGGTGGAAGTATGGAGACATAGGTGGAAGTATGAAGACATATCGAGGTGGAAGTATGAAGACATATCTAGGTGCAAGTATGAAGAATATCGAAGTGGAAGTATGAAGACATGTCTACGTGGAAGATGAAGACGTAGGCGGAAGTATGAAGACATAGGCTGAAGTATGAAGACATATCGAAGTGGAAGTATGAAGATATACCTATGTGGAAGTATGAAGACATAGGCGGAAGTAAGAAGACCTATCCAGGTGGAAGTATGAAGACATATGTGGAAGTATGAAGACATATCTAGCTGGAAGTATGAAGACATATCTAGGTGGAAGTATGAAGACATATATAGCTGGAAGAATGAAGACATATCTAGGTGGAAGTATGAAGACATAGGCGTAAGTATGGTGACATATCTAGGTGAAAGTATGAAGATATAGGCGGAAGTATCAAGACATATCTAGGTGGAAGTATGAAGACATAGGCTGAAGTATGAAGACATATATAGGTGGAAGTATGAAGACATATCTAGATGGAAGTATGAAGGCATATGTAGGTGGAAGTATGAAGACATATGCGGAAGTATGAAGACATATCTAGGTGGAAGTATGAAGACATATCTAGGTGGAAGTATGAAGACATATCTAGGTGGAAGTATGAAGACATAGGTGGAAGTACCAAGACATATCTAGGTGGAATGGCGATTTTGACAAGTTATACAATGCAAGATAAGGCAAGACAAGGCAGGACGATCTAATGCAATACTACACACACACAGTACAATACGATAGAACACGACACAGTACAACTTAATACCATATGCTGAAGGTTAGAAGTTCGTGCTCAGGTGCCTTTGAGAGAACACATGGCATTGTCGCTTCCCTCCTGACGTGTTATTCCCGTTCTGGTCACATCAGAGCTGTGTCCAAAAGATACCCTCCTCCTCCTCCTCTCCTCCCTCTCCTCCATGCCACTCTTTTTCCCCGCCTCCTTCCTTCTTCTTCTTCTTCGCTGCGCTTGTCTTTTTTTTTGGTTGCGTCAGATCTTCAATCCTGTCGCCGCGATGGCTCCCACAGTCTTACCAAGGTCTTGACGGCTGCCCCAAAGCTGCATCTGCAGTTCTGCACCCTGGCCAGGTTTGACGCCGTAGAACACCATGGGCTGGACAGTGTTTGGAGGATGTGTTCCGGGATCTGAGATCCAGTGCCACACGGACATTTGTCTGTGTGGGTAATCTTAAAGCGGCTGAGGTGACTCAGCATTCAGCAGTGGCCAGTTCTCAGTCTGAAGAGTTTTGGTTTGTTGGTATCTCTGGAACTGATGGATTGGGTCAGCACCACTGTCTGCACCCAGCCTTCTCTTCCACTGGTCTTGGTATTGGTTGTAGATGATAGTTTTTGGCCTCACTGGTCATTAGGTGGCTGCGGAACTGCTCCATATTGCCACCTGCTTTGGACAGAGCGTCTTTCTCCTCACTCTCAGTGATCCCACAGTGCGATGGAATCCACTGGAGTACAATGGTGCCATCCTTAACACCCACCTCCTCCACCCCCCACCCCCTGTTTCTCCTCCACCCTCCTAGGAGAGGCCCGCTCCTGTCCGCTGTGTTGGTGCCAGCTGGGTTCAGGGGAAGCAACCCGAGGCAAGGTATACATGCCACAGAGATGTGTACACAGAACAGAAAACTGGAAATCTTTTCAGTCATGGAAGACACGACCCTAACCCTTATCCAACCCAACCCTGATCTGATTCCTACCCTTCCCTGACCCAACCCTCATCTTAATCGTAAACCAAACCTTTCCCTAACCCAACCCTGATCTGAAACCTAACCCTAACCCTTCCCTAACCCAACCCTGATCTGAAACCTAACCCTAACCCTTACCTAACCCAACCCTCATCTGAAACCTAACCCTAACCCTTACCTAACCCAACCTTGATCTGAATCCTAACCCTAACCCTTCCCTAACCCAACCCTCATCTGAATCCTAATCCTAACCTTTCCCTATACCAAAAAAGTCTAAACCATCTTCCCTCAATGACTACCGCCCAGTCGCTCTAACATCCATTGTGATGAAGTGTTTTCGAAAGAGCAATACTCAGTCACCTCCTCACTGATATAGTCAGTCATCAAGATTCTTATCAGTTTGCATACAAACGCAACAGATGCACAGACGATGCCACTCTCACACTTTTACACAACGCTTACACTCACCTGGGAGAAAACAGATTCTTTTGTTCGTATTCTTTTTATTGATTTTTCATCAGCTTTTAACACCAT
>JADBJO010022628.1:25000-27644 GCA_016801955.1 Conus betulinus
AGTGAAGGATTTCCCATACTGTTGCAACCAGACATACCGTGAAAGCCAACAACCCCAGTACCCCGTGTGAGCTTGGCGTCAAATCTTTGTTCCGCTCACGCCCCCTTCTCTCCCTTTGGCATTCTTTTGGGAGCCAAAATAGCTCATAGTGGGTTTGGTAGAGCGCCGACTCGTCATCATCCTGGAGTTGCGGGTTCGAATCTCCGCCGGGCTATTTTCGGTAAGGAGGATTTTCCCTCGGAGTGTAACATTTTGTTCTGACTCCATTTCCCCATCAGTTCTCTGAATGAGACTATAAACCGAAGTTTCCGTGTGTGTGAACGCACGCATAATATCTTGCACACACGTAAAATCTCATCACCAACTTCCGGAAGTGTAGGCCAGTTTGGCCGTTGGTATGGATGACACGTTACACATAGCATGCACCCTGCCGTGAGAAATGGAAAGAATAATGAAGGAAGTAAGGAAATGAGTGAACGATGATGAACGATATTGACACTCTGGATGACACGGGAAACGACTGAATGAAGCGCCAGCTGGCAGCTCTTCAGTCGGCACAACCCAGGTAGGCAGCCCGTTGTGTAAACGAGAGTGTGGATTGTAAAAGCGCTTAGAGCTGCTGGTCTTAGCCGAGAATAGGCGCTATTATAAGTATTGATTATCATTATAATATTATTCTGCAAGCTGCAGTGTGAGATGGTGCCACAATTGAATGTGCTACTGTTGATTGTGTGCCACTATTGAATGTGCGTACTATAGATTGTGCCACTATTGAATGTGCTCGATTGATTGTGCCACTATTGAATGTGTACTGTTGATTGTGCCACTATGAATGTGCTACTGGTGATTGTGCCACTATTGAATGTGCGTATTGTATTGATTGTGCCACTATTGAATGTGCTACTGTGATTGTGCCACTATTGAATGTGCGTACTATGATTGTGCCACTGTTGAATGTGAGTACTATTGATGTGCCAACTATTGAATGTGCTATGATTGATTGTGCCAATAATGAATGTGCGTACTATTGATTGTGGCCACTATTGAATGTGCGTACTTGATTGATTGTGCACTATTGAATGTGCTACTGTTGATTGTGCACTAATGAATGTGCGTACTATTGTCGGTGCCATATTGCATGTGCGTACTATTGATGTGCAACTATGATGGTGATACTGTTGATGTGTGCACATTGAATGTGGTTACTATTGATGTGCCACTATTGAATGTGTCAATTGACTTGGCACTGTTGACATGGGTCACCATTGATTGTGCCACTATGAAGTGTCACCATGATTGATGGCCACTATGAAATGTGTCCCCCATTGATTGTGCCATATTGAAGGTGCTACTATTCAATGGTGTCACTATATTGAATGTACAACTAGTTGAATGTGTTATATTGATTGTGCCACTATTGAACGCAATGATGTGCGTGTGTAGGTCCGAGTGCCCGGGTTACGGTTTCGGCCAAAACTGCTCTGTATTCTCTATTACACTCAAAGCTGCAACTGGCTTGTGCCAGAAGATTCAGCCAGTCACCAAAACATGGTCATCGCACAGTCGCGAGCCCTGACCCATACCATAACTGACCCTGAGGCAGATATCATGTCCAGCCCTTAACCCACACCGATACCGGACTCTGAGGCAGACTCTTCTGTGCAAGCACCGATCCACATTGACCCTTCATTTTACTGTGTCTGTTAGACTTTCACTCCACAAAATCACTTGTGCGCTATCAATGGCGTAGAAAACACTTGGAGTCACAAGTCATGCATCATTCTGCTATTTGTGCAGATACATCGGCAGGGAACAAATTGCTGACCCCAAATTCCAGGAGTAAAATTGTCCTTTTCACATTCACCTTTTTTTCACAGAGCCCAGGGCGATTTTAATAATAATGATGATAATGATAATGCTACATTATAGAGCGCCCTTTTCACTAGAGCTCACAGCGCTTTACACTACTTAAACATAAAACATGTCAAAACAAAAATCACGTATACTAAACCAATAAACCCAGTCATCCTCATCAATTATGACAATGAAACACAGCAAGGGGGGGGGGGGATGGGGGAATGGCCAACCTAACATGGACATTCACACACACACAACACCACACACACACACACGCGCGCGCCGCAGCGCGCGCTGCGCACGCGCGCACGCACGCACACGCACGAAACAGTCAGTTTTCAAGTGTAACACTCCTTACAACACGTAACGCAATTGACACACCCAATAACAGGACAAAAACTGTGGTTTCTATGAAAAAAAAATTCCTTTGAACAGATGGGTTTGAGTGCAGAGCGGAAAAGCAGAGTCAGTTTGGCAGAGCGGATCGAAAGTGGGAAGAGAGTTCCCAAACAGAAGGATCTGCAAAAAGAAGGAACGTTCACCATAGGTTTTTGTTGAAACGCGTGGTTTGCAGAGTGTGAGAGTGTCAGGATGATGAGCGGAGTGGTTCTTGCCGGTGTGTATGATATATCTAACCAGGTGAGAAAGATAGACAGGGCCAGATCCATTGACGGACGGCACGAAAAAACACATGCATGTCAATTTTGTATCTAATGCGTGCTTCTATGGGGAGCCAGTGGAGATGCAGGGTGATGTGGTCTCTAGGGGAACCCTCAAGACCAGGCGT
>JADBJO010022629.1:0-27644 GCA_016801955.1 Conus betulinus
GCCCGTGTTTGTCGAAGAAGAGCGATCACTAATGCATCCTCTCAAATTTGAGAGGCTAACGAGATTGCTCGTTCCTTAGCCTTTTCAATGTCCGCCTGGTGTTTATCTTGCGTGAAGAAGAACCGACGATTCTGGTCATAAAGCATGTTGCGTGCTTCCACTTTTGTTGGCTTGTAGTTGGTGGTTCCTCTGTATTGGTGCGCTGGATTTTTATTGAATTAATTTTTAAAATTGATTAGTTATATTTTAGTTAGGCTCATCCCACGTTTCGAGGATAGCCCTGGCCCTTTTCGATCTCCTGGTCTTCTGTCATTAATATAATACCGAGAGGTTGTCTAGGTCAGTCCATAGCTTTTCCGGATTCTCGAAGGTGTTGTCACCTTGGTAAGCGTCCCCGTCTGCACCCTGATTAGGACTGGGGGCACTTTTTGAAAACCCCTATGGGGAAAAACCAATCTGATGACAAACGTTGCGCTTCGTCATATTGGCAACCCGGCGATCACGGACCTCCTTTTTACTATATACATGTATTAGCAATTCATGAGCGTTAAAGTTTCGGATTTATACTATCTATTCCCACTCCATTATTCCACCAATCCCCCTCCGGTCCTCCATTGTCCTTCTCTGCCATCCCTTTTACCCCCACACTCATACTGTCAGGCAGCATTTTCATTTGTTGTATTATAATATTGAAGTAGATGACTTTATTGCAAAGGGCAGGACCAGGCGGGACGGGTACAGGGTTTGGCTCCTCTAGACTTCCTCTGGGACGCCCTGAAAGTCCCCGCTGTTTAAGTGCATTTCTCTGCTTTGTCAAGGCCGTCGAAAAGAGAACCGGAGAACGCATTCAGTCTCATCGTACGTGTGTGGGTCGTGTGTGTTGTATGTGATGTTGTGGCGTGTTGTGTGAGCGGCGACAGCACAGACGCCAACACAGACGTAGCTTGTTTACTATTGTAGATACACACCCATACCGAAAGAACTTTTTGACTTGGATAACGAATCTGCCCCCTGTTTTTGATTCTAAATCACCCTTCAATCATACCGCCGTACCTATATACCCTTATCACCTTCGTACTCGCCGATTGATCGCCAACGCGAAGTCATTTTTGGACAGGCTTGGCGACCTTCCACTTGTGGCAAGCAGTAGTTCCAGCTTTTGAAATTCCACTGCAGGAGTAAAAAGAAATAAAAAACAAAACATTAACAGTAGGAAGGAGAAAAGGTAGAAGAAGAACGGAAGACTAGATAGCAGCATTATGAAAAAGGGAAAAGACGAACCGTAGAAACAGTATAGTATAGAATACTAGAAGAGAAGAAAGCCCCCGAAGCCTATAGAAGAAAATCATCCCGCCTTTTCAGATCCCTAAAAGCTATTGAAGAAGAAACAAGGTAAAGAAGCACTAGAATCCGTCTTAAGACAGAACCGAGACCAGAACCTCCATATTACCAACCCGTATCACAGAAATTCTGCAATTTAGACCCACCAAGACGAGTGTAAGCTGAAGAACTCCGACAAATTGAGAGATTGACAAGGAAGTAAGCGGAAGAAGAAACAGAGGAACGACGAGAAGAAAAAACCCCCCAGCTTATCCAAGCGACTCCCGAGAAGACAAGACCCCCAGATTTCTAGACCGGTTAAGAGTAGGGCATTTGTAAGAAGAAGAAGAATAGAATACCCCCTACGCCACGATTAGAGCCATTGAATTTGAGAGAAGGAAGCACCCGAACAAAGAAGAAGAAGAAAGGGAAGACAAGAGGATAGTTACGTTTAAGCCAGTTTTCCAGCCTTAGCATAGCAGTCAGCAGCAGACTATTCAGTACCCTAACTGTAGCCAGAAAAGAACTGATAGAAGACCCCAGAAGAAGAAGAAGAAGAAAATAATAAGAGGAAATATGAGGACAAAAGAACCAGTCGGTTAATCCTCATTCTCGAACCTAAAGAAAAGGTCTGCGTGTGTTGCAGGCTAGCAATTTATGTGCCACAATTCTTCGATCAGGAATCAAGCACCCTTCACACTGTGGGTAATTGGTTTTTTTAATACGGGATCTAAGTATGTAGTCACCACCACATTTATTTTTGATGTGTTGCTCGTTTGTTTTGTTATTTTCCTGTAGATTCACCAACTAAAGCCAAATTGTAAAGTGAGTGGGGGTAAATGACGAGTCTGTTGTCCAAAGGATTTTTAGCCGGTTTACTAACATATGACAACTTCAAGATTACACAGAAGGTTGCCGGGAGAGCGACGACCTTGCAACACGTCCGAGAAGAATGGATTCATGGATATGACCCTCATGGATACGGATCGCATCAAATGTGAATAAATCGTCCTTGGGACCACACCGGTTTCTCACAGTCCTTGAGAACAGTCCAGCCTTAACTTGATAAGTCTTAATAGAATGGTAGCTAGTTTCTTTTCTTCTAGTCTTTTTTTTCCTTGTAATTTTAGTCCGCAGTGTTCACTAACCCAGTATCCCCAGTTCAAGCAGCAGCGAAGAGATTTGTAACTGGGCAGGTGACACAAGATAAATGTTGATGACGGAAAAAAGGTTATGGATCAATCACCACATAATGACCATGCAATCGAGTGGCCGGATTCTGGGACGCCAGAAATACAGTGAAACCAATAGTTCCGTCGTTGTTTGCTCTACAAACCAACACACAACACACACCACACACACCCCACCACCACACACACATGCACGCCTGCCACAGTCACGCACTAACGCGACAGGCAATTACACATCCCGACAGATACGGAGAGAGAGGGAGTGGGGGACAATCATTTTGACAAAAGGTTTTCCACATGGCACCGTGTAACTCGGATTAAGGCATCTGCACCGTTTCACATCATTGTCTTTTTTTTTTTTTTTTTTTCTTGTCAACAACAAGGAATTGTGGAAGGAAAACCATTCTCCGGTCAAACCGAAATTAGTCCCCGTCACCCAGGCATGGCTACCGTCATGTATTTATTTCACAGTAACCTCCTCCACCTTTTCCCCTTTAGCACCATACGAACACGGCAGCGCTTTGTTACTTTTTGTCAATTCACCTAGTTACTTACGCCGAAAGAGGAAGCTAAAAATATACAAAAAAACACCCCACCCCACACAAACAACAAAGAGACAACGCAGAAAGCAAAACCCAGTCTAGATCGACGTGAAGACGGCAAAACGGCGAAAGCGGCGAAACGGACATGTCCATGAATTTGTACTATGTTCGGGTTTTCAGTATACAAAGTCAACACGGCTTAAAGGGTTCACATTTTTCGTTTCTCCAGTCCCTCCCTCTACACCCAGCCACTTTTTTGTTCCCCCGTAGGTAACAATGAATGGGCGATAAATGAACAACCTACCCGTTTCAACGGTTGGAGTAAGAGAATAGATAAAATGCATGAGCCCCCCCCTCCCACCCGATCATAGATATGACGACTCGCATAGTTGCGGATATGAAAGCCCAGTCAGCGTTCATCGTTGTGTGTGGTTTTATGTGCCCTAAGCCAGTACAAACTTCACAAGACTGGGAAAATCCCATCTGCTTTTAACCTGCCGTCCTTTATGCTGGATGCCGTCCCCGGGCCCCTTAGAGTATCTAGGCGAGCACTGCGGACAGCGTTGTGGATCCGAGACTCATGCCGAGGGGGTGTCTGTGAACATGGGATAAAGAGGCATAGCACTGAGATCTATGAGGCGAGCTTTTTGCCAAACCCCATCATAGTAACCCGGACTCACGGGGCCAGTGACAGTGGTGCAGTTAGGCTGGGGATTTGGGACTGATAGGTTATGGAGAGAAGCACCTGACTTCACTCGCAGACAAATGAACACCGAGCTTATAAACATGTGAAAGCATGTGGCTTGCATTGTATACAAAGCCACTGTACGCACTCTGGATCGTCCACTAGAATCTCTACCTCCATACTCTACTCTACCAGCTCAGGGAGTAAGAATAACGGAAAAAGAAAAGTTATGTTTGATTTGAACTTTAATACACGCCGCACGCACACACACACAAATAACAGAGAGAACACCTTTGTAAGTGAGTGGAATAGAACATGAAAGGCGAAGGGAAATCAGTATGGTCACCGTTTGCCGGCTCGTTTTCCCTTTGTTGGAGTCCGAGTTTACGTTTAGCTTTCTGGCGAGAGAAGCAGACTGAGTCACAACAGGTGGCTGGCTGTGAAACAGCTGCGAAGTAACTAACGGTTGTGCAGTTTCAGCCAGTGCGTTCAAGGGACAGGGAAGAAGGGGTATAGTGCCTAGCTGCATGAGGCTTTGGCCTGTTGTAAGAAGCACGTGTGTGTACTTCAAACGAGTGTAGGACTACAGCGTAATCGACTAGGTATCGAACTGCACATGACGGATGTCGTTAACTTGGACGTCAATGGCTGAAAGGCGAGGACAGACTGGATCCTGTACCGCGAGACAAGGAGGTCTTTGAGGGGGATCCTTTGACAGGGACCATTTCAACCATTGTGACCATAGGTCACTTCTTCACCGGACAGGAGTCTCAGGCTCAGAAGAGATTTGCGATGTAGGAAGCGCGTTAACAAGCTTGTTGTTTAGAATAGGTCACACCGACAACTGGCATCACTAACACGAAAGAAGACCACCAGACCAAAACAACGAGGAAGCAAGTCCGAAAAAAGACTACAGGAGCGCTCAAAAAAAGGCGGTGTCGCGGGAGGTCGCTCAGTAGCGTTCTTGTTCATATCTGGCGCCTGATTGATGCAGGATAAAGGTTCTGAGGATGCTGTAGCACGGAAGGCGCGTCAAGCTCGTTGTATCGGGCTGAAGTCTCGCACGAAGAATGTCAGCAGAGCTGAGAAGGTCCTCGCAGACCATTCCGAGCCGACTGACCAAGACCTGTGTCCAGAGACACAGCGCAGCTGACTGGCCCAGTAAAGGATGGGAGTATGTCGGGGGCTTAATGAGGGACAGTTTATCTGAAAGCCAGGAGCGCGATAAGTAGCAGCCTGGATGTTTCTTGACTCTTGCCAAGATGGAAAGAAGTTGGAAAAAAAGCAACATGGCACCAACTTCCAGACAGTTGAGCTCTGCGGAGCAACGAGCAATGTTCTGTACGACCCGCCTTCTTGCTTGGCCGCTTACCTCATTTGTTTGTTTCCACCTTGAATACCTTACGCGGAGGGTGATCGTGCAGCGTCAAGCTGGGTAACTCCCTTCTGTGCGTCCCCTGTACTCATGACCCCTGCACAATACCAGCGAGTACCCTCCGGGTGTGTAGAGTAGTGTCATCCGCATCATTCACCCCCCCTAAGTGTCCCAGTCCTTACACTGCATCCTGGGAGGAAGAGTTCTTCCCATACACACTTCCCTCATAGCATATATAATGGGCCAAGTAATAGACGTGGATCAAACGGGTCAACGCAACGCAATTAAACAAGAAGCAGCAAATGTGACAAAGAACAAATACCGAGCCGTTCGCAAATGTATCAGGGATTTAATGGAGGTGTAAAGACTAGCCGACGTGGATGACAGATCACCTAGAAAACGACTCCGTTATAAAGGGAGAAGCAGTGAAACAGAGAGGGAAAATAAGCGCGGAACAGAGGGAAAGCGGGAGGGGACCGAAGCGGCCCGAGGAGATAGCGGGTGGGAGGAGGAAGGGGGGTGGGGCGGGGCGGAGGGGGTGAGGGGGGGGGAGGAGTGGGAGGCGAGAGTAGAAGAGGAGGACCTGTAATTAAACGGATCTGCCGTGCACAGTGGTTAGTGTCATTGACGATGACTAGACATGCTCAGGTAGAACTTGACCGCAACATAGCTTATGTATTAGTTCCAGATTTTTTTTTATCAAGATTTATTTTCTTATCTTATGCGGTCGACTTTTCTTTCTTTTTTTTTTCTTTTCTTTTGTTCTTTTCTTTTTTTTTTTGTTGGTAGTCTTCAATACTTTGCCATGATGAAAAGGCAGGTCTCTTGAGCCTTGACGGCTGCCCAACGTTCTGCATCTGCGTTCTGCACCCTATGGCTCAGGTTTGAGCGAAAAACCTCATGGTGGCTAGGGTGGAGGATGTGTTTGGGGTCTGAGAGTGAGTGCCACCACGGACATCGTTTAGTGTGGGCATCTTAACGGCCTGCGGTGGAGCGCAGCGTTGGCCTCTTTCTCAGTGCAGTTTTAGTCTGGTCACACAACGGATGCGGCGTTGCTAGAGGTATCCTCTGGAGTGATGTATGGAGATCAGCACCACTGTCTGCACCAGCTTAACTCTCCGTTTCCAATGGTTTGATAATCGGTTGTGGCTGCTAGTTTTGGCTCTCTGTTCGGTTCACCTGTTCGCTTGCTGAGTATATGCCTCATACTATCACTGACTGCTGCCTCTAGATCTCATTAGTTCGTCATCTTCTAATTCGTTTAGGTACTGAAGTAACCACTTGGAAGAGTAACATATAATTTCACGTTATGTTGTTTCTCATCTATTTCAATGGGAGAGCTCGGAGCGTGTTGCCATTACTGGTTCCCCGGTGCAGTGATTCTTTGGACGATGCCGCTTTGAATGTTGGTACTTGTTGTATGGGAGTCTTGGGGAGCCGAGGAAGGAAATGAATATTAGCCCCGCAGGTCTTTTTTTAGTTTTTTAGTGAACATAATCAGTG
Source organism: Conus betulinus (assembly GCA_016801955.1). NCBI lineage: Eukaryota > Metazoa > Mollusca > Gastropoda > Neogastropoda > Conidae > Conus > Conus betulinus. The sequence goes on from JADBJO010022629.1 coordinate 6,616, forward strand.
TGCTCTATTGGGTGTAGCAACAGTGAAAAGACTGGGCCCATTATAAGGTGCAAATGGAACTCTAACTCGGATATCATACCCTCTGCGAGTATACATGTGTGCGATGGGCACAATTGACTAAACAAACGAAGTTTACTGTGCCGTGTGTATTTGGTCGATGGGTAAGTTGAAACCATCCACGTCTGTTATGGACTCCAATGGGATAAGTACTCTCCGAACATGTGCTATGAGCTTCTCTAGAAGAAATGATGGGTAGCACCATCACCCTGAGCGTGCTCAGCTGTAAAACAGCCTCTGCTGGTACCATATAAGGGGCTATGAGGTGCCAGTGGGACAATTGGGAGCCACACAGTGTTCTATGGGCGCCACTGGGATGACTGGAAAATCATACAAGAATGCTACGGGAGCTCCAGTGGGAAGTCTGGAAGCACACTGTGTAGCTACAGATTGCTATGGAAGACTGTGACACAGAATGACGCAAGCTCCAATGGGAGACTGAAAAACCCACCCAGTGTGTTTCGGGCTCCAGTGGACCACGCAAGAGCGAACGCTCAAAGGGAAAGACTGAGACTTGTACAGCGTGTTATGCGCTCCTTTGGAAAAAATGGGACCTGCACCAGTGTGCTAGTTGAATAGGTCCTAGGGGTGACACCGACAGCGGGAAAAAAAAATAGAAGCCAACACCCGTCGTGGAGAGCTAAGGAAATGTATGTGTTGGATGGAAGGACGAGACAGGGGAAAAACACCCGCATCCTGGAGCGGCTAAAGTTGTCTGGGAGAGTACACGACACCCCGGTAGAACCTTTTCGCATTCTGTCCTGCGGGGTCCAACTGACGAGCTTAGAAGCACTGTAGCGGCGGATGGGGAGTCACGGAGTCGTTATAGATACACCTCGCGGGTGGCGAAAAAAAAAAAAAAGTGGAGGCGCAATGCCGAAAGTCTGAAAACGTGTGGGGGAAGTGTTCAATAACAGTGTGTACAAACACCTTCATCTGCTCCTAGCTTCACCTCCACACTTACCACGCGGGGTCCCGTGCATGAAAGGTAGCATGAAAGTCTTGATTGTGTTTGCAGCCCCATTTCACCTTCGGAGGTCATCGTGGATCCGGTGGGAGTGGAGTCTTCGTAAGAGATCTAATGGTTAACTGAAGGGGGGGCGGCGGCGGTGGAGGGGAGTAAGTGGGGGAGGGGGGGATAGCCGTTGGAGAAGAGGGAGGGAGAGAGAGGCGACAAAAGCAGCCGAGTAAAGGAAGAAGAGAGCGCTCACGTCCAGACAGCGAGGTCACGGATCGGGGCCTAGCAGTCGTGGCGGCCACTCACGACACGAGCGAACACAGAGGCGCGGAACGAGAGAGTGCTCGTCAGGGAGCGCGGGCAGAGCGGAGCGGCGCACATTCGGGAGAGGAAGGGTATCAAGAAAGGGGACGGTGCGCTGTCATCGGTTCGAGTCAATTAATGAGGTCATCTTCAGCGCTAAGCATGTAGAAGTATTAGCGATGGCGGTGCATGCCACGCTGTGCTTGTTGTTTCGTTGGATAGAGGCACCGTAGTCGAAAATACGAGCTGGGCGGTAGCAACTGAAAGGAGGTCGGCGGATGCTTCCAGTCGAGGGTGATCATTAGATACGGAGTGGTCATGGACCGAGTTCAGCTCGCGACTCTGCCGGGACGCCGCGCGTGCTGCGCTGGGTCAAGTGGTCCCAGGCCCCCTCGCGACGGGCAGTGAAGTGCTTCACAACGTTGCTAAACCCGCTCATGCAAGAACAGAGAAGGCTCAGGAGGTTTCCATATGGGGCAACCGCATGACAAAGACAGGTGCACTTACCCCAGGGAAGTCTGACTACCATACGGTCGCGTCCGGGTAGGCGCGCACTTCGTCGCTCCCCGTGTGTCGACAGCAGCCCCTGCGAAAAAGCCGGTCAACCCACGGGTACCCGTCGAATCGAAAGGCCTCTCAAGTCCTCAGCCCCAGGAGGAGGCGACCATGTGTATGTGACTATCTTGTCCTTCCCTGATTTGTAAGTTCGCATGTGTGGTCCAGGATCGCACTACAGCGTATGGAGCTTTAGATGTTATGCCTTCAGGATGGTACTAAATCCAGCTTGATTACGTAAAGCCGTACCCCGCAGTTAGTTGTCTTGTTTGCTGTTGAGTTATGGTACAATGGTGTGTAATGGCAGTACTATCATAACATCACGACTATGTGTCGTGGTTGGTCTGTTCAGAGTCCCTTACGTTTATGAGAGGAGTCTCCAAAAAATTACTGGGACCGTGCTTTTACAGGTGTGAGTGTGGTTTTGCTTTCTGCTGCCAGCAAAGGACCTATCCTCCGCAACGGACCACCTTTGTCTACTAACCTGCCCATTTTCCGCTTTCCCCCCCTCACCCCCACAACCAGTCCCTGTAGACCATTATATCTATTCCCCCTCCTGATCCTTATGTGTGGATGATTTTGATGGATGCTACGATGCAAATTGCTTAAATCAGCTTTTTATACGGTTTATGCGCGCTGCTTATACTCGTGTTGGGTCATGACAAGAAAAGTGGTACAACGAAGGACGATCGCAGGTGTTTGTAGCAAAGGTGATTTGAAATGCTAGCAAGATTGGGGTGGATGACCAAGCGATCCGACGAGAAGAGTTAGTCAGTACTGCGGCCTTAAGTGACGTAATGAGGAGCCTATTGGTGAACAGGGGGGGCTATGACTAGGGACAGAGAATATGCTCGTTAAGCTTTTTGATGGTGTTGATAGTGTGTGCTTGTACTGGACAATGTTGGGTGAGCTTAAGAGCCTGCCCGTGCGGATACTCGTTTGGGTTTTTTGGAGTGTGGGGTTAGATATAACGGTTTTGTAATTCACTTCCTCCGTCGACGCTCCAGTACCGGGCGTCTCCTGCCGCTGTCTATACAGTAGGTCTACTGTGTATTGTAATTCGTATGTGACCATATCATCTATTTGGTGCTCTATCATTTCCCCAAAAGCTCTGAACCAACCATAATGTCTGCATAACGAGGTTGGTCACGGTAAGCAGTGGAAAGAGTTGAACTATAACTCGACGAGTAATTGTGGAGTATACCAACAGGTAAAAACGATTCACACGCTACCAGAACGATGAAAGAAGAAGAAAGAAGAAGAGGAAGACAAAAAAGTAGAAAAGAAGAAGTAGAAGAAGAGCTTAAAAGAGGCCAGCAATGGACCATGGCGTGCCAACTCGTCACTATTATAGCCAAATGTGTCTCGGAAGAACCAGCACGGGTCATAGGGCTAAACAAAGCATTTCCGGGGATCTAAACATTGGAAGTGTCCACGACCTTATAATAGGAACTTTTAAGAAGACAAGAAGAGAGTGAAAGCAGCAAACAGAAGGTAACGACTGTGATGATGCCAGACTGAGATCCTCTGACGCCACGGAACAGTGCCAAGCGGGCACCAAAAGTAAACTGTACACCCACGGCACAGCTGAAAACAATATTCAGCATGATGATGTGTGAAACACCGACAAAGGTACGAGGTTGGAAACCAAACGGAGTACAAGCAATATCTTTGAAATGTGCGACACTTAAAGAAGTCTTATAACCACTCAAGAAGACTGAGAGAAAGAAATACAGCATCGCTAAACAAGAGGGTCGGTAAGATAATGAAGAACGCAAAGAGGAAAGACTGAATCAAACAACAGTCCGAGGGCGAACCCTGTAAAAAATAACACGAAGAAAGCTTAACGACTAAAAGAAGGTGACCATTACAAAATCAAACTGAAGTGTCACCGCTTTACTTTTTTATCAGGACGGTAACTTGTCTGACAAAGCAAGACTTCATATAAAGTTGGGTGGAATGTTGCTCTGAGTTTTTATAACAAACACAGCAAAGGAGGCAGGCCTAAAACGTGCCAACAGTTACGGATTCATCAAGTGAAGATAGAGACTTTCCAATGCCCCATGAAGAAGTCATAGTTGCAGTGAAATCGCTGAAATGTGAGAAGTCTGCAGGCATCGACAACTGCCTGCAGAACTTAAAAACATGGCAGAGACGCAAGACTTCGTTATCCTAGCTACATCTTCGACAGAATCTGTAAAACAAGGGGGTGGTCCACGCCATACAAATTCGATCACTAATCGTCAGCCTTCCGAGAAAGGATTATCTCCCACGCCGACCAGAACTACTGCGCTACCAGTTTGCCTCAACCATACGGCACTGTAAATATGAAAAATCAAGTCTGAATTCAAAATCACAGCCGCAGGCAGATACCGTTACTGCTGAAAAATGGGCTGAACTACGAAAAGGCAGACATACGCGTGTAGATCTTTCACACAGGAACACCCCTTGCGAAAAACCACCTCCGACACAAATAGGGAGTTCTAACATGTCTTTGTAGACTTCAAGAAAGCCAGGATGCACTACGGATCAAATGGGACAAATGGAACATTGGGGTGAAAGCTTATCAACACTAACCAAGAACTGTACTCTACAGCAGCGACCAGTGCAGTGCTCAAAAGCGGGTATTGTACCGTCACGTTTTTCTCACCGTCACGTTTTCTCACCTCTCACGTTTTCTCACCAGGTGAGAAAACGTGTCGGGTGTGGCATCACGTTTTCTCACCCGTTACGTTTTTCTCACTCCTTGGGTTTAGTTGTCCATAAAAAAGTGACAATTATAAGCGTAGGATAGACAATAAGCATTAATTTTTTGTTGGTTTGTCTACTTAAAAAAAAAAAATCAATTGAGTTAGCCCCTTTTAATTCATTACAAAATTATACCAGTCCCTGGAGGCCCATTTTTATGTCTTGGATGCCAAAATTTGATGTGTTGTTTTAGGACTCGATCCGACCACAGAGTTTGTAGGTTATAGAGTGACCCGATTTTGACGAATTGGGTGACTTTTTGCATCCGAGAGTAATGTTAAAATATGGAAGTGTGTGAGTGTTCATCAGTGAAAAAGTGATTGAACAAGTGATTGTCTGAATGGTCCAACGAATTACCTTTAATTTTGAAAGTGCATCAAACGTTCAAATTCCCACACGGTGATTACGGCGGTCTTTTTATGTAATATTGTAAACTTTTAATTTTTGTAATCTTTGTAATCCTGAAATTGTTGGAATTTTCCTTCATTTAAAAAGAAATCCTGGGGTGCTATGCAGTCTGAGACTGTCGAGTATTGGACTGAGTCTGAGACTACCACAGCACTTCCAATGTCAGTCTTTTTTGGTGTGTGTTTTTTTTTTTTTCTTATTTGATTTGTGGATTTTTTTTTTTTTTTTTTTTTTTTTTGGGGGGGGGAAATGTCTTTGGGAAAAAAAGGAGTTTATATTTTCGGAAGGTAACCAGTTTGCTGGACGAAAAGGACGCTTACCTAGAGCCGGCCGTTTGGTCCGATCCGACAAAAGATTGAAAGTCGGACCAAACGGCCGACAACTGCGATCTTTCCGTCTGTCTGATAACAATTTTAAACACGCTATGACAACCCTTATGACACGTGGCAAAGGCTAACGCCTTATCAACGTTGGTTAAAAAATCTGATAAAAACACTAGATTTCTATAAGTACAGACGGACTGACACACAGACACACATACATACTCTCTCTCTCTCTCTCTCTCTCTCTCTCTCTCTCTCTCTCTCTTCCCCCCCCCCCCCCCCCCCTACACACACACACATACACAAACAGATACATACACACCCCGCGCGCGCGAGCGCTCACCTAAACATATGCACACTCAAACTCAGAATCACATCGAATTCAACGAGAGAGAGAGAGAGAGAGAGAGAGAGAGAGAGAGAGAGAGAGAGGAGAGGAGACCAGAGGAGGAGATGAGGAGAGAGAGAGAGAGAGGAGAACTTTGATTTTTTTTGTTGTTGGTTGTTGTTTGGGAATGTGTCGTTTGATGAATATGGCACCACCCGTCACGTTTTCTTCACCCGGAGTGAGAAAACGTGACGAGTGAGAAAACGTGACGATACACCCGTCACGTTTCTCACCAGGTGAGGAAAACGTGACGGGGTGAGAGAAAACGTGGCGTATAAACAGCGGGCACTTTTGGAGAATGGTTCATCCTTCAGTTTGGAGTTCCGTGAGAGTTGTTTCTATTCCCACACTTTCCAAACACATTCCTGGAACATATCACGACTAATGCGCTTGACGATCGTACGTCAACTCAGTCAGCACTGGAGGAAGAACCGTCACGAATCTTCAGCTTTGCATGTGACATCGATGGTCTGGGCAGGCATGAGCAAGAACCTCCACCAAGCTTGAATTTAAATATATCAATAAGATATGACGGGAAATCAGGGCTGCGAAGACCTACTTGATGGCCAGCTACAACATTACCATCAATACAGTTTTAACTACCCACATACAGAAGTTAGAAACCGTTCAACACTTAATTTACTTGGGACCCATCATTACTAATAATGGAATCAAATCAGAAATTCTCCTCCCATCGCTGTAAAAGACAACATCAGCATGTTCAGACTAAAACCTGTACGGGCGAGGACGAGAACATCTCCATGGAACACAAGAGCAGAGACCTCTTCGTGCACATCTATACTCCATCTTCCGGAGTGCATGCAAACACATGACCCTCACAGCAGATCGGGAAAGAAGAATCCAAATCATGGAAATGATGGTGTTTCCGCAAGACACCAAACATCAGATATACTGTCATACTGCCAACGAACAAGTGCGTTGAGCTACCACGCAAGAACTTCGACCACATGAAGATCTATTGATATCAGCTGGGAAAGAATTCTACGATGGTTCAACCATGTGATTATATCCAGTGGCATTGCCAAAACAACCCTTCGATGAACTGTTGAAGGAGGAAGACGACGGGTAAGACAGAGACGAAAACAAAGGACCGAGAACATTGCGAATGAACAAGAAAAGCATTTTGCAAGACCTTAGCCTTTGGCACACAACCAGAAGGCAAAATCTTTTTTTTTTTTTTATTTACCTTTTTGGTAGCATGTTTCTGATAATTTGGTGGGCTTATTAGTACCGCCACGAGATATATATATATATATATATATATATATATATATATACAAGTGTATGTCTGAGTTGTCTTGTGGAGTGAGTTCAATAACAGTAGGACGCACAACAGCAAGGATGTTTTTAGGTGTACATAATTGTGTGTGTGTGTGTGTGTGTGTGTGTGTGTGTGTGTGTGTGTGAGTGTGTGTGTGTAGTGTGTGTGTGTGTGTGTGTGTGTGTGTGTACCGGGCTTTTTGCATGCTTTTTTTGTATGCTCCTAGTTTTTACCTTAGTGAATTGTTTTACCCTAGTGAATTGTTTTCAATGGACAAGGCCTTTTCAAGCTCTCTGCTCTCTTCAGGGTGTTCATTTTTTGGGCACGCTACCGGTGTTATATATGTGTGTGTGTGTGTGTGTAAGCGTGAGTTCTGCATGTGTTTCACGTGGCCTGTATCTTTTTACAATTTTGATTTTTTGGGGGGGTGCGTTCAGGGAGGGTGTGTTAAGGAATGGTGTGTTGACAAGATTTTCCATTTGTGCCTGCAATTGTTTATGATCTCAACTTTTGAATTCAGAGTTGCTAGATGAGGTTTGCATAATATCAGCCACTTTTCTGTAGAACATAGGTTGCATTTTTTAGAGATATTATTGTATGGTGCTGCTCTTTTTTTATAATTTTCCATGATATTGTAGTCTTTTTTTTATCTTTAAGTTTCCAAATGTGTTTACTTAGTTCTGTTTGGTTTTTATATTTTTCATTTTTGAAGGACTGTTTATGGTTTGCATATCTAGTTTTAAAATGGTTTGCAGTAATCCCTATGTATGTTTCTTTGTCACTATCAGTTGTTACTGTGGCTTGGTATACAATATTATTGTAAAGGCATTTTATTATTCAGGGGGCATTGATTTTTTTTAGTGCAGTTACAAGATGTCCTTTTGTTACCCTTTTTGGCTGTGTTGCCTTTAGTTTTGTTAGATGAGTCAATTATGTTTTTGAGGTTGGGCATACATGAATATGATAGCTTGATGGTGTTTTTATTGAATATTTTAGATAGTACATGTTCTTTTGAAATGATGTTATAAGAATTTTAAAGAATTCTTTTCCTACATTAGTCTTTATTCTTCCATCATATGGGGGATTATATATGATATGATCTTCCTTTTTCCTGTTTTTCTTATTACTGTTCATGTTATTATCTGGGTTGTATTGTAGTTTGTAGTTGTAGCCACTACAACTTTTTTTTTCAGTGCCTCTTGGTATTCAACTGCTGCACTGTTGAATACTTTCTCGTTGCATGACAGGTTAGATAGTCTTTTTTTTATGCCATTTCCAAAAAACATGTACTATCTAAAATATGCCCAACCTCAAAAATTAATGTTGCCCAACCTCAAAAACATAATTGACTCATCTAACAAAACTAAAGGCAACACAGCCAAAAAGGGTAACAAAAGGACATCTTGTAACTGCACTAAAAAAGATCAATGCCCCCTGAATAATAAATGCCTTTACAATAATATTGTATACCAAGCCACAGTAACAACTGATAGTGACAAAGAAACATACATAGGGATTACTGCAAACCATTTCAAAACTAGATATGCAAACCATAAACAGTCCTTCAAAAATGAAAAATATAAAAACCAAACAGAACTAAGTAAACACATTTGGAAACTTAAAGATAAAAAAAATAGACTACAATATATCATGGAAAATTATAAAAAGAGCAGCACCATACAATAATATCTCTAAAAAATGCAACCTATGTTCTACAGAAAAGTGGCTGATATTATGCAAACCTCATCTAGCAACTCTGAATTCAAAAGTTGAGATCATAAACAATTGCAGGCACAAATGGAAATTCTTGTCAACACACCATTCCTTAACACACCCTCCCTGAACGCACCCCCAAAAAAATCAAAATTGTAAAAAGATACAGGCCACGTGAAACACATGCAGAACTCACGCTTACACACACACACACACAATATATAACGAAACAAGTTGTTGGTGGTTTTTTAATCTCCTTTTTAATCAAGGCCTAGGAGCAGGCAATACAAATAGATCTGCTTTCAGAAGGGATCACGATGGTTCCCTCGGGCAGCTAGTGAAGGGCTTCTCCTATTTATAAGATATTTCCCCCAGTTTCTTCATCTTCGTTTTTTTTTCTCTAAAAGTTCAAATCTTTGCAAAGTTATTATTATGACGACTGAAGAATTGTTAGCCTGCACTTGTTTCCCTCCACTACTAAATTGTTCAGCATTATATATATATATATATATATATATATATTGAATTGTAAACAAAGCTTGCTCTTATGTCTTAGATTGTAGAAATAGGGGGGGTGATAAGCCTTCATATCTGCAGTGGTAGATAATTCTGCCTAACTGACAGTATGTGCTTGAGTGGGAATGAGGAATAATAAATGCTTCTCAAAATGAACCTTCAGCAAGCTTATATTCTCCAAAGCGGGAGACAATCTCCAATGGGGAGCAAGCTCACTAATATATATCTCCTGGTCAGATACCGGTAGACCGCGGAAAGTGGTAATTTGACTCCTCTGCCTTTTCGGTTTAAAAAAAAAAAAATGCTATACCTGAAAAAGGCTGGTGTGCAATACCGTAGTATGTTTGTTGAGTTTTCAAAAAACCAACCAAAGGTGCCACCTAAGAAGCAAAAGAAAATCATGAAAGAGCAAAACAAGCTACATTTTCTTGTAAAAAGCAGAAAATATAAAAAGATAATCTCTTAAGACACAAGTGCTGAGGGCCAGTTTTGGAAAGAATCCACAAGGGACTAAATTACAATAAAAACTAATAAATTTCAAGAATTAGTACCGAGCACCATTCCAGCAACTTACAGAGCAGCTTGGTATTGCAATGACTGCAAGAAATATTGAATTTTAAACAAAGCTTGCTCTTATGTCTTAGATTGTAGAAATAGGGGGTGATAAGCCTTCATATCTGCAGTGGTAGATAATTCTGCCTAACTGACAGTATGTGCTTGAGTGGGAATGGGGAATAATAAATGCTTCTCAAAATGAACCTTCAGCAAGCTTATATTCTCCAAAGCGGGAGACAATCTCCAATGGGGAGGAAGCTCACTAATATAACTCCTGGTCAGATACCGGTATTTCGAAACCTGATTGTTTCAAAGCGGAATGACTGTCGTCGTCAGCCCGGCCTTGTGTTAACCGCCTGAAGATTGTGGAGAGTTTGGCGACCATGGTGTCAACTTTTTTCTTTAATTGTAATTTGTTTCTGTTCCAGGATGTTTTACTTTTTTTCCACAGGATGTGACCTTTTTTTCCCTGTATGAGTTTGACGGCCCTGAAAGGCTCTGCATAGTCGGCAGGGCCCTGCTGCGGCTGCTGACACAGTTCCAGAACTAGTGCAGCTGTATCTGCAACAGCACTGTAGATTACGGTTTCTACCGTTGCTACATATGCTACTGCTGACGATGTTGCTACTAATTTGTCACACTATCATTCCCGTTCCAGTAATGGCAGTGTTGACCCGTGCACTGCAATTCCTATCGAAAGTGTACCAATGCTGCTGTTACCATGGCTATAACCATCACCATTACCATTATTTATACAAGTGATGCTACCGTTGCTGCTGGTGCTACTACTGCTGCTGCTGCTGCTGCTGCTTTGAATATCGCTATCATCATTACCGTAAATGCGCTGCAGCTACTACTATCATTAGTTCTGCTCCTATCTCTGTTGCTCCTTCTGCTGCTGCAGCTGGTGCAATCATTGCCGACGTCACAAACGTGCTTGTGCTGCTACTGATACTACAACCACTGCTCTTGTCACAAATAATGACAATGATCACAATGACAATGGCCTTTTTTTTTTTTTTTTCTTTCCTTTCTTTTTTTTCTTTTTCTTTTCTTTTCTTTTTTTTTTTTTTTTTTTTTTTTTTTTTTTTTTTTGACAATGCGTTTCAAAATCTCTTGAACAGATTTTTTATAACAGTTTCATCAGATGAAGCTATTTTTCAGGAGAGTGGGGGGGAGGGGAGACATTACCTCGCACAGGAGGCGACTCATATTCTCCTCCGGACATTTGTGGCTGGTACACGGCGGTAGACGGGTAGGGAGGAACGCCGTAGGAGAAACTGGAGCCATCAATGTGCGCCTTCTCCAGGTCTTGATGCACCTGTTATACAGTTCAAATCTCCAGTTACCATTTTACTTGCCTCTCCTTCAATCTTCCTCCGCTGCTCTCCTCCCACACCCCCTTCCCCGTCCTCATTCCTAGCCAACCCCGTCTTCCATACGCCAGCCTTCCACCTCCTGCTCTCTCTCTCTCTCTCTCTCTCTCTCTCTCTCTCTCTCTCTCTCTCTCTCTCGTCTCCTTTCCTTTCATTCCGAAAAAAGCACTGTGATGACTTCAGGGTAAAGACGGAATGTTTCCGACTTCGTAGCACCCAACTCCACATATCCATTGTGCAACACTCAGCTTAGGACTTGGCTACATGATCCAACACCCATCATATCCATTGTGTATTACTCAGCTTAGAACTTTGCTACATGATCCAATACACAACATATCCATTGTGCAACACTCAGCTTAGGACTTGGCTACATGATCCAACACCCATCATATCCATTGTGTATTATTCAGCTTAGAACTTTGCTATATGATCCAATACACAACATATCCATTGTGCAACACTCAGCTTAGGACTTGGCTACATGATCCAACACCTATCATATCCATTGTGTATTACTCAGCTTAGAACTTTGCTACATGATCCAATGCACAACATATCCACTGTGCAAAACTCAGCATAGGACTTCGCTGCATGATCCAACGCACAACATATCCACTGTGCAAAACTCAGCATAGGACTTCGCTGCATGATCCAACACACAACATATCCACTGTGCAAAACTCAGCATAGGACTTCGCTGCATGATCCAACACACAACATATCCACTGTGCAACACTCAGCTTAGGACTTCGCTACATGATCCAACACACAACATATACACTGTGCAACACTCAGCTTAGAACTTCGCTACATGATCCAACACACAACATGTACACTGTGCAACACTCAGCTTAGGACTTCGCTACATGATCCAACACACAACATATCCACTGTGCAACACTCAGCTTAGGACTTCGCTGCATGATCCAACACACATCATATCCACTGTGCAACACTCAGCTTAGGATTCGCTACATGATCCAACACACAACATATCCATTGTGCAACACTGAGCTTAGGATTCGCTACATGATCCAACACACAAACATATCCACTGTGCAACACTGAGCTTAGGATTCGCTACATGATCCAACACACAACATATCCACTGTGCAACACTGAGCTTAGGATTCGCTACATGATCCAACACACAACATATATCCACTGTGCAACACTCAGCTTAGGACTTCTCTGCATGATCCAACACACAACAAATCCACTGTGCAACACTCAGCTTAGGACTTCGCTGCATGATCCAACACACAACACGTCCTCATTACCTCTAACCAGCACTGCACACAAGCATCCTCAATATCTCAGTGCCACCAGACAGCCAGCGACCGACATTTCACAGCCCAGCTATCAATGAACAACCGCAACGCATTACCCCAAATCTCCAGCTCAACTTACCCGTCCTAGTCATCACCTAGCACCTCAAAGACAGTACCCAGCACCTCACAATCATCACTTAACACCTTACAGCCATTGCTCAACACGTTAAAGCCATTGCCCCCAAATCTAACAGTCATTACCCAACATCTACAAAACCATCACCCAGCACCTCATAGCCATTACCTTACGCGTCACAGCCGTTACCCATCACCTCACATCCATTACTCATCACCTCAAGCCCGTTACCCATCACCTCATAGCCATTACTCATCACCTCATAGCTACTACTCATAGCCATTACCCATCACCTCACAGCCGCCGTTACTCATCATCTCAAAGCCATTACTCATCACACTCATGGCCATTACTCATCACCTCATAGCCATTACTCATCACCTCACAGCCATTACCCATCACCTTCAAACCATTACCCATCACCTCACAGCCGTTACCCATCACCTCACAGCCGTTATCCATCACCTCACAGCCATTACTCATCACCTCACAGCCGTTACCCTTCACCTCACGGCCATTACCCGTCACCTCATAGCCATTACCCCATCACCTCATAGCCATTACCCATCACCTCACAACTATTACCCATCACCTCACAGCCGTTACCATCACCTCACGGCCGTTACCCATCATCTCATAGCCGTTACCCATCACCTCAGTCATTGCCCATCACCTCACAACTATTACTCATCACCTCATGGCCTTTACCCCATCACCTCACGGCCATTGCCCATTACCTCACAGCTATTACCCATTACTTCAGTCATTATCCAATACCTCACAGCCATTACCTATCACCTCAAAGCCATTACTTATCACCTCATGGCCACTACTCATCACCTCACAGCCATTACCCATCACCTCACAGCCATTACTCATCACCTCACAACCGTTACCCTACCTCTCACAGCCATCACACATATTGCACAGCATTACCTGACACCTCACAGACATTAACTTACACGTCACAGACACCATTCAAGCTTCAAAGTCATCACCAAATACCTAACAGCCATCATCCAACACCTCACAGCCATCATGCAAAACACAGGCATCATTCAATGTCTCACATCCATTAACCGACTCTTTTCAGCCATCAATCGACATAACACAGCGCTCATCCGCGACCTAAAAGTCATCACACTACACATAGCAACCTCACCCAACACCTCATAGCCACGACCCAACACCTCACAGCGTTCATTCAACATCTCAAAGCCACCAGCAAACCATAGCTGTCACCCAATACCTCAAAGTCATCACTCAAAACCTCAGAGATATCAGCCAGTGCGTCACAACTATCAACGTACACCTAACAATTATCAACCAGCACCTCACAGCAGCTTTTATCAAACATCTCGCAGCCATCGCCTAACGCCTCACTGCCATCACTCAACACCTCATTGTCATCACCTAACACCTCAATGCCATCATTCTTTACCTACAGCCATCAACAAACACCTCACAGCCTTCATCCAGTACGCCCATTTTTAACACCTAATGTATCAAAAACATTACGCAACACATCACTGTTATCACCGAAAACCTCATAGCAATCGCTCAACACTCAGTCATCATCCAACACTTCACAACCATTATCCAACAGCTCACAGTCATTATTCAACACCTAAAAGCAATCATCCAACACCTCGCAGTCATTCAACACCTCACAGTCATCATCCAACACCTCACGGTCGTCATCATCCACCTCACAGCGATCATCCAACATCTCACAGTCATCACCATTAACTGAAAGGCATCATCGAACACCTCACAGCCATCATCCAACACCTCACAGCCATCATCCAACACCTCACAGCCATCATCCAACACCTCTCAGCCATCATCCAACACCTCACAGTCATCATCCACACCTCATAGCCATCATCCAACACCCTCACAGTCAGCATCCAACACCTTACAGCCATCATACAACACCTCACAGTTATCATCCATCAACTCATAGGCATCATCCAACACCTTACAACCATCATCCAACACCTCACAGCCATTATCCACACACCTCACAGCCATCATCCCACACTTCACAGTCATCATCCAACATCTCACAGCCATCATCCAACACCTCACGGCCATCATCTAACGCCGCACAATCATCATCCAACATCTCACAGTCGTCATCCAGTATCTCACAGTCTAATCACCATCCAACACTCACAGTCATCATTCTGCACCTCACAGCGATCACCCAACAACTCACAGTCATCATCCAGCATCTCACAGACATCACCCAACATCTCACAGTCATCATCCAGCTTCTCACAAACACCACCCAACACCTCTCATTCACCACCCAGCACGACACAAACCACTGCATACAAAACACACGCAGACATCCGCAAAAACACCTCAAAGCCACCACCCGACACCTCACACTCATTACCTAGCACCTCATACAGCTCCACCACCTCCGATCACCTCACAGTCCGACCACCCGACACCACAAAGCCACCGTCTATTATATGTTCTGAACGCCCCTCCCGCCTCCCATCCAATACCTTCACTACTGTCGTCTAGCTTCCCCCCCCCCCCTACACACACCCCCCCCACTCTCACACACACACACACACACACACACACACACACACACACACACACACATCATTGCTCATTGCTCGCCTACTAACCTTCTTGATGGCGGAGGGCTGACCGACGACAGCGTTGATGTACAGGAGGTTGAAGTTGGACACCATGATGGGCATAGTCATGGACATCAGGATCACCCCGAACACAGCCACCACTGACCCGATCACCTTCGTCCTCGCCTGAACGATTTATTCTGTTATTAATGATAAGGCTCCCCAAAACCCCCATGACACTGCATCCCCTCCCCCTCCCTTTTCTCCCAAGAAAAAAGAAAAAAAAAATCGATTGTTTTTTCGCTTATGTACACATATGCCTATTCAGTGCCTTGAAGACATAATCAAATGTGAAGAAAGTTTGTCAATTTGGCCTTTCTAATTGTCTTTTTCTTCAGATTATGCCATCTTTGGTGTGTGCTTTAATTCCATTTACTATATTTGTAAAACGAAAAAGGAAGCAGAGAGAGAGAGAGAGAGAGAGAGAGAGAGAGAGAGAGAGAGAGAGAGAGAGAGAGAGTACTCTTTCCTCTCAACTGCGCAATCTGTTTTTATGAATCTGATCTACGCCTACTGTATCACACAGATATACTCACACGTACAGAAAAGTACGTTTTCATGTACCATAGCTTCCACCACCACTTCCCCCCACTTCTCATATCCCTACAGGCTCCACGTGTAACCAACATAGTCCTATGCACCACCTCCCCGATTTCTCCCTGTCTCCCTCTGACCAAAGATAGTACGCCCTACGGAAAGATGGTTCACTCCTTGACCGTTTACTCTGCTGAGCGCCGTCTTGCGGGCCGGCGACGCCTGCCACTCTCACTTTCCCCGAGAATAACAAAGTAGACTTGCAGACCAGGAAATGGCGGAACATACTGTAATACAAGTTTCGTGTTTTCTCTTTCTGTGTGTGTGTGTGTGTGTGTGTGGTGTGTGTGTGTGTGTGTGTGTGTGTGGTGTGTGCAGGGTATGTGTATAGTGTTCGTGTTCATGCAGATAGTTTCGTGTTCTATCTCTCTCTCTCTATATATATATATATATATTATATATATATATATATATGTGTGTGTGTGTGTGTGTGTGTGTGTGTGTGTGTGTGTGTGTATGTGTGTAGATAGATAGATATATAGATAGATCTCTAAAAGAAAAAGAACAAGGATAAGCTGGTGTGGTTATAGTTGAAATTCCACTTCATTCGCCTTCAGAGCTTAATCTAGAATTTTTTTTAAAAAGGGGGCAGTCCCCCCCCCCCCCCCCCCCCCCGATCATATCAAAAAAAAGGGGCACCCCCCCCCCCCTCCCCCCTCCAGGGCCACTTCTTCAGCCAATCGTCTTGAAACCGGTGTTCCCTTGTACTGGCACTCTTTTCGGGCTGCTTCTCCGAGCTTTTGGATGTAGTCGCGGTTTCTTCATGATCTTCTCCACCCTCGCATGCACGGAATCTTTTCTTCTCACTTTTCCTCCACGAAAGTCGAAGTCGAATTGGGTGGGGGCACGCTTCGTTTTGGGGAAATATCTAATATGGCGCCTTAAATAATCTCGGACCTTATCGTCGGTGATCGAGATGGAGGAGATGAATGCCGCCGATTGGTTGATTTACACTAACAGCCAATGAAATGTCAAGAAATCGTTCGCTCCTGCTCAGTCCTAGTTTCAGTTTTTCAAGCAGACGACAATCAGTGAACAGGGCGGGCAGTCCTGCAACTGTGCGGGAGTCTGCCCGCGCTAAGACTCGATAATTGCGGGGAAGAAACAGATTTTCGGGAGATTGTACAAATCCCGCTCTCTAGATTAAACTCTGCGCCTTCATAACGGCTGTGAGGTTATAGCTGAAAATTTCCGCTTTATTTCGCCTTCATCAGCAATTGACCTCCTTCCTGAGTGCCAGCAAGTACGGTAGTGAGGGAAAAGACATGTACGTATACGTATGTATACATACATACATACATACATACATACATGTGTGTGTGTGTGTGTGTGTGTGTGGTGTGTGTGTGTGTGTGTGTTGACTTTACCGTCATCATATTTTTTTGTGATTAGTTTTATCCGTCTGTCGTATATTTCAGATAGACAGACAGAGAGTGAGTGTGTGTGTGTGTGTGTGTGTGTGTGTGTGTGTGTGTGTGTAGGGGGGGGGGGGGGGCAGTTCTTTTCTCCCATCCTCGTTTGGTATTTTTTGCATTCTTTACCTATGGGATAGTTTGTCTACAAGAACTATACAAAGAACAGCATTTTTAAACAACTGATAAATTGCAAAACCAAATGCACAAAATGCTACTGTCACAGCTCCCGAAATTTCACTGCCACAAACAGTACCTCTTGCAAGATGAGTGGACAGCTCAAATCCACATAATGATTTGTCTGCGGTTAGAATGTTGCACATGGATGTAACTTTTACAGGAGCTGAAACTTAAGCATTTTTCTGTTCTTCCTCCCTGAAGCTGCTGAAAAGTATCTGATGTTGTCTGTCAGTTCTGAACCCATTTTTTGCATGTGTAAAACACACAAAAGAATGGTGAAACTTGATTCTGTATAGAAACTGTTTTTTAACGCCAGTCTGTAGACGTTCTCCTCTCAGTGTGTGCATATGTGAGGCCGTGTGAGCACATGGTCACTTGCTCATGCACATGCGTATCATCTGCATACAAGTGTGTGTGTGTGTGTGTGTGTGTGTGTGTGTGTGTGTGTGTGTGTGTGTGTGTGAGAGAGAGAGAGCTTACGTTCATGCATATCATCTTCATACAAGTGTGTGTGTGTGTGTGTGTGTGTGTGTGTGTGTGTGTGTGTGTGTGTGTGTGCAAGCGCCTGTGTATGTATGTGAGCACTAGTAGCCTATGCATTTTTACTCTGTCTCCTTCACTCTCTCTCACTCTCTTTCTCTCTCTGTCACACACACACACACACACACACACACACACACACACACACACCACACAAACGCATATATTATTGCGTGCATACATGTACGCTCTCTCTCTCTCTCTCTCTCTCTCTCTCTCTCTCTCTTCTCTCTCTCTCTCTCTCGGGCTATGTTAAGGATACAACAGGAGGTGGACGCACTTTTCTCAACTCTCAGTATTTTGGAATTTTCAGTGGTGTGTCGGTGGGTTGTCAGTGCTGACGTTTTGCATAGTACTTGGTAAAGAACTATGCCACTGGATGGTATTTCTTTCAGGGAAAGGTGTGGTGGGTTTTTTGCCGGTATTCGTACATTTCATGTACAAAAGGAGTATGAAGAAAGCAAAGATGAGAGTCTCCATGTTTAAAGCTGCGTAGCGTGAGTGACGGTGTCATGGCAGGTTTGCTCCTGGTCTTGCTGTTTTGGGGGCGACTGTACTACTACAGTGCGGTGATGTGGAGCAGAATCCCGGACCAGCACCCTCGAAGACTGTGGAAGGTACAAAGGCTCCAAAGACGGACACGACGCTGAGGCAGACACGGTTAGCACCAGTTCCCGTGGTGCCAGTGCTGACAGACCTGGGACGACTTTGGAAGAACGGGCGGAACCCCAGTCAGTGTCTAAGGAGCCCACCATTGCTGACATCGTGGCCTTGCTGCAGGAGATGCAGGAGACCAACAAGGCGATGAACAGTAATTTGGACGATGTGCAGAAGGATGTGAAGACCTTGGGAGAGCAGAACTCTGCATTGCGGGAGGAAGTTCAGGGTCTCAGCGAGGAAGTGCTGGACTTAGGTGCCGAGAATAGTAACTTGTGTCGTGCCAACTCTGAACTGTCCGAAAAGCTGGTGAATCTTGAACGGAAAACAGACGATCTAGAGGGACGCTCGAAACGCAGTAATTTGTTGTTCTACGGTGTGAGCAAAGGTGAGAATGAGACCGGTGATGACTGCGAGCGAAAGTTGAAACAGTTGATTGCTGAGAGAATGGGTGTGGATGGGTTCGAATTTGATAGAGTACATCGACTGAATGCAAAAGATGATTCCCCCATTATTGCCTGTTGTTCTGCCTACAAGGATAAGGTCCGTATCCTCAAAGCAAAAACTAAGTTAAAAGGTTCTAAGATTTTTGTCGGTGAGGACTTTACACAAGAGTAAGAGAAATCAGGCGCAAACTGACGCCTCATCTGAAAGATGCCAGGGCAGGGTAAAAGAGTTGCAATGGTTTTCGACCATCTTCTCATAGATGGCCGGAAATTTGCTCTCGATGACTCTGGGCAATTGAAAGAAAAGAGAGGTTTTTGGCCGGTCCTCTTGTCCTGCGCAACACACTTCTTTAGGGAACAATTCTGACCTGAAACCGGTAGAAACCCTAACGAATCGCGAATCCGTCATGTCTGACGGTGGTCGTTGTGCACGGGGTTTTTCAGAACAATGTTGCTAAAGTGAGCGATCGTGTTGATGTGTTTTTGGGTCAGGGGCGGTTTTACTGAAAACAGGCACTTGTATTATGTTCCTGGCGGCGAAATTAAAGATGATGTCATGGACGAGAGTGTTGATGATAACACTTGTTTTGATGATAACAATACTCGTAGTACAGGTGCTCAGTTTCCCGTCAGATCTGTGTGTAAAAACGTTTTTAAATTTATCTCATGGAATGTGAATGGTTTACTCTCAAAATTTATTAATAATGATTTTGTTTCATATGCCTCTGGTTTTGATTTTATTTGTTTTGGAGAAACCTTTTTGGAAATGTTCAGTATGGATATCTTTGTTGGATACAAATCTTTCTGTAAAGCTGCTGTCAAACTGTCAGAACAAGGGAGGCGATCTGGGGGTCTTGTTTGTCTTATTAAAGAAGAATTCTTCCCTTTGTGAAGTGGATTGACGTTCGTTATTCCAATGTTTGTGTGTTTTTTGATTGATAAAACTTTATTAGGCTCTGCTAAAAACATTGTGTTAATTTGTGCATATGTTCAGCCTGAAGGGTCCCCTTTCTATGCTCATTTTAATATTGATAATGGGCATTTTTTTCACGCTTGAAGAATGTTTGGCTGACTGTTTGTTGTCGCTTGGTGATGTCGATGTTATTGTATGTGGTGACTTAAACAGTAGAACGGCCAGTTTTTCTCCCGATATGTATACTGACATTGTTGACTCAGCTGTTGAAACAGACAGTCATCCATCATGTAGTGATCGATGTTCACGTGATACTGTTTTGAATAATTATGGCAAATTATTGTTGAATCTCTGTACTGCTTTTGACTTGTACATAATGAATGGTGTATGTCAGGGGCGACCGTTATGGTTGCTATACATACTTGGCAGATAGCGGTAGCAGTGTTAATGATTTATTTTCTTGTTTCTAAAGATTTGTTCTCATTCTTTTCTGATTCTTGCTACATGTTTGTATCCCAAAGAATTGAATCTGATCATCTACCGCTTGAATTTCATGTCAATGTCTCCAGGGAAACTAATCATAAACCTGTTGAAGTTGACGTTATTGTGTTTGATAAGTTTGTTTGGAATGACAATAATGCATTAATTTACAGAAATAATTTTGTGCGATACAGATGCTAGCTAAATTAAGACGTGCGACAGAATTAATTGATGTGGATATAAACATGGCTTTGAATTTATTTAATGATTATATTAAAGGTTGTGCAGAATTTTATGAAGAAGCAGGTGCAAACAAGAAGGGGGGTGTCAAATGAAATTGGTTTGACACTGAATGTAGGGGTGATGAAAGGAAAACCCAAGCATTATTGAGAATCGTTTTCTTTGCGAACTTTAAGGACACAGATAGAAGTATTTGATGTTTATAGCAAGGAGAGAATATAAGAACTTTTTAAAAAAGAAAGCAGAAAATATTTAATAAAACTTTGCTTGATGGCGATATAAGGTCTCTCTCCCTCGCCAGCAAGAATTCTGGAA
>JADBJO010022630.1:0-2500 GCA_016801955.1 Conus betulinus
TCGCGTCAAACTTTGTGTGGTGGTGTGCCACATGAATGCAAGAGATTCGAATAAGATGTGTGTGTGTGTGTGTGTGTGTGGTGTGTGTGTGTGTGTGTGTGTGTGTGTGTGTGTGTGTGACAGACAGACAGACAGACAGACAGACAGACAGACAGACAGCGAGACACAGAGAAAGAGTGAGAGAGAGAGAATGAGAGAGAGAGACACACAGAGAGATACAGAGAGAGAGAGATACAGGAGAGAGAGAGAGAGAGAGAGAGAGAGAGAGAATCTATAACTTCATGTGACTTATGAATGTCAGTGTGTGTCAACTACTCAGTGTGTGTGTGTGTGTGTGTGTGTGTGTGTGTGTGTGTGTGTGTGTGTGTGTGTGTGTGTGTGTGTGTGTGTGTGTGTGTGTGTGTGCACTGTGCACGTATGTATGCGTGTGTGTGTGTGCGCGTGCGCGCGCGCGCGCGCGCGCGCGCGTGTGTGTGTGTGTGTGTGTGTGCGTGGTGTGTGTCCAAAGGGAGGAAAGTACTTTCAGTAGTGATGTAGCAGTGTGTAAGACAAAGACAATTATTGAATGAATGTCAGTGCGTGTCAGCTACTCGGTGTGGAGAGAGACAGAGAGAAAGGTGGGGCTAAGATTTGTGGGTAAAGGAAGGCGGGGGGAGTGGGGGGGGGGGGGGGGCTGAACGGGCAGAGAACATATCTGCCGTGCGGCGTTGCAGCCGCTCGGTGATGCGCTTGTTATTGCTGTGCCTAGTTCATGCTACAATTTGTACTTAGGCTTGCTGATGTTGCACTTACCGTAATGTTTTATCCCACCCACATTCAAGTAAAAAGTGACGTCACCACATTTTGTCGATCAGGAAAGACAACTCCCAACATGGTTTTTTTAGGCGGAAATCGACCATTACACTGTGATATTATCATGACTGTTAGTGAAGTGGGTCAGCTTTAAATGCAAGTGTGTGTGTGGGGGTGGGGGTGGGGGGGGGTTGCCGGGGGGGGGGGGGGGGGGGGGGTGGGGGGGGTATGTCAAATAAATCGAAGTTTTGAATTATCATTCAAGAACAACTTTTAGCTCAAAATGTAGATGAAAGATAGCCCTATCTAAACTGAAAAAGGCAATACTGCAAATACACAAAGAAGCAAGAAAACAGGAGGAGGTGGCTTAACTTTATACACCTTTTCCAAATTTTTAAGGTCAAGGTTATGAGCTTGACGTGTGACCTCCAAAACCGAAAAATCTATTTTTAGCCATATCTCGGGCAGCGGTCGACATAGGAAGCTGAAACTTGGTATGAAGGTTGTTTGGTTTATTGCTCTCCAAATACGTCAAAGCAATTAAGGCCAAGGTAAAGGTCACAGACAACGTCAGACTCTCAACATTGAGGGTGCGTCAATGTTTGTCCCGAGACCGCAACGGTTTGACAAAGTCACCTCAAATGTTGTATCGTGATGTGCCATCTGTCTGTCTGTCTGTCTGTCTGTCTGTCTGTCTGTCTGTCTCTCTCTCTCTCTCTCTCTCTCTCTCTCTCTCTCTCTCTCTCTCTCTCTCCTGCAGCCAAGTAAAGAAATCACGAGGATAAGACCCACTCGATAGTCATGGCCCCTGACGGCCAATGGTCAGCTTAAGACGCCAAATTGGCCACCTGGGGGCATGACGGCAGAATGTTTGTTTTTTTTCCCACGTGATTTCTTTACTTGGGGGTAGACAGACAGAAAACAACAACACAACACAACAACACAAAACAAACAAACAGAACGCGACGAATTTGTACTTCTTTGCCAGTGAAATATCGGACAAAACGACCGCTTATTTAGAGCCGGCCGTTTTGTCCAACCAGGCAGTTTTGTCGACAAAGAATTGAAAGTCGGACAAAACAGCCGGGTTTTAGCCGGCCGTTTTGTCCGACCCGGCCGTTTTTGTCCAACCTCGGACAAAATGGCCTGGTCGGACAAAACGGCCGGCTACATACGCCTTAAGTGAATAGACGACTTTTTTCTAGCTTAAACTTCTATTGCTGGTATTACAAGAAGAACACATCAAGACTGCCCTTTCCGCTAATGGATACCCTGCATGCATGTGGGACAACCCTCGAGTTCGCTACCCTTCTTCTACAGATACGGACAGTGTGAAAGTGGGGATCCCTTACATTAAAGGAGTCTCAGAGCGTCTAGCCAGGACCTTCCAACAACATGAATGCAAAGTGTTCCACAAACCCACCAACTACCTACGCCAGCAACTGACCCATGTCAAAGACAAAACGGACCCCCCTAAAGCAGTGTGGTGTAGTGTACCAGGTAGGGTGTCAAGATTGTACCCATACCTACAGTGGCGAGACAGCAAGACCACTCAACACCCGTCAACAGGAACACCAAAACCGATCTACTTCTGCCATACATGAACATCTACAAGCCACAGGCCACAGTTTTTAGCCCCCACGAAACCAAGATCTTATCTACAGAGCCCTTCCTCACAAAACGAAAAGTTACAGAAGCCATCGAAATC
>JADBJO010022630.1:7500-27644 GCA_016801955.1 Conus betulinus
GGGGGGGGGGGATGATTATTAAGAAAGGATTTAGGAGCTGTCATAGCCACAATCCCAATTTCCCTATTTACAGTTTTGACACATCAACCAGGGACACTTCACACTTTCTTCAGATCCAAAATAAAACATCTTAAGCACCTTGCCAGATGAGTTTCCAATCACACTTTCATCTTCACCAGATCAGACCTAAAAACATCAATACAAGCTTAGTACCAGGTCAGATTCTGCAATCGCTGATCAAAGCAATAAAAAGCTTTTCATTCCACTATGCTTGGCAAAACTTTACACCCTTCCCTGGATCAAACCCATTAAAGCTTTACATCCTACACTAACACTAATTTGGCCTTATTTTACACCCTACCATGGATAAAACCTAAAAAAAAAAAACCAACTTTACATCTTAAACCAGGCCAAAATAAGTAATTACACTTTGCCCTGGATCAAACAATATAAAGCTTTACTCTTACACCCTACCAAAACTCAGCAATTCTTACCACCAAACCTGGTTTAACTTATCCACCAGATCAGTTTCCAGGCATGAACACAGGGCAGCAACAACACAGGAAGAAACATTTAGTGTTTGAGGGCCCACAGTAGCAACAGAGGGCCTACTGACATGGTCAAAGGGCAGCACCCTTATCGCCGGACATCTCTTTCCGATTTGTTAGCTCTAAACTGGCATTTCCTGGAACTTACAATATCATTCTACCAGAAAAAAATAGTTGGAAAGGAATCAAACTTTTAGTTCAACTACAACAAGTAATTTTAATTGAAAATGTTTTCAAAACAGCTGAAAGATGATGTTGCACATCTGAAATGTTGGAGACTGAAGTTCATCAGCTCCTAACACCCTACCTCCGTCAAAACTTTACATTCTACGCCAAATGGACTCTTTCCACTCTGCCCTGGATCAAGCATATAGTGACTTCACGCCCCTGCATCAAATCAATCTCAGCAATAGTTTACATCCTATCCTGCATAAGACAAGTAAAATGTCAAACCAGATCAAAGCTGGCAACACTTCAACCCTTACCCAAAGCAAACATAGTGAAATCCTTGGATCCTAGACCAGATTTCTCTGGATCAAAACCAGTAAAACTTCACACCCTGCTCTTGAACAAACCAGGTAAAATTTAAATGCAATACACAATCAAATTGCAAAACTACACTTTCTCATCCGAGTCAAACCTATCAAAATGTTGTATCCCACATCAGATCAACCTTAGGAACACTCTTCACTCTCCCCTGGATCAAACCTAACGCACAGCATCATCCATCCTACTCTAGCTTAAAGTCAGCAACGCTCACATCCTCACCTGGATCAAACCCACGAAACCGAGGTATGCTTCACAATATTGGTAACCTTTTACACCCTGTCTTGATAAAGCCAGAAAAAAAAAAACTAGGCACCAAATGCAAGACCGAGCTCAGTGACTCTTATTGGTCAGTTTATAAAGAAAAAAAGCACAACAGACTAACAAAACATAACAATAATAAATTTCTGTCATCATATCCCCGTCGATCACGGGGCTCTTTCAGGATTATTGAAGAGTTATAGGAAAAAAGGTCCTTCTCGAAAAAAACAAAACAAAACACCAAAAAAAAAAACCCAAGAAATATACAAAAAAAAAAAAAACCACCAAAGAAAACAAAACAAGAAATACACAAAAAAACAAAATGGCAGCTTACACAGACAGACAGATAATGACAGACCAGGAGTGGATGAAGGAGGAGGAAGGTTGTGGTAGGATGGGGAGTCAGGTGGCTAGAAATGATGGGGAGGAGCAGCGTAAAATGGAATGACACTAAGGACTGTGTGCAAGCCTCAATTGTGGGTGACATAACGCACTGGTTTGTTGTCAGCCATATCCCATTTCTCTAGCACCACCTGTCTGACCCTGCACCGAGTGCGAGGAGTACATGGGGGCAGCACTTTCCTTCGGCACTATGGGTGCGAACCCAGTAATGGTGTTGAAGGTTTGTCCCTGAGAGTCTGTACTCACAGTGACAAAAGGCTGGCACACAGCAATGACGGGCTGTCCCATGCTAAAGGAGGCCTGTGGCATCAGGGTGATGGGCGCCGAAAGAGGAGACTGTGTATGTAGGGTGCACAGAGGCATGGCGCACGATGTTTGGTGCCCCCAAAAAAACTGCTACCGGTGCTGCTGCTGCCGCCTGTATAGCCCCCCTGGGAGGCAGGATTCCTAATGATGGCTGTGTGTTGTCATAGGACTCAGTCCAGAGAGACTGGTTCCTACAGGAGGTAGTGGCACTGACGGCAGTGGTGTGGAAGATGTAGAAGGCAGCTGTGGAGGTTCCTCTCTGTTTGGGGACGATTCTGCTGTTGAAGGTGGTGACTTCTGTCGATGGTGTGATGCATCAGATGATGCAGACTTCTTGGATTTCTTGGTTCTCACCTTTGCAAATTCCTCTTCACTCATCATAATTGTCCCGAATTTGCACAGAATCTTGCCGTGATGATGGGGTTCTAAGGTGCCTTTTATACGTATTCCTCGTTGTATACTTCATACATGGTGAGCACTCTAGACATTCATATGGCGTCTCCCCAGTATGTTTTCTCAAATGCTCCTGCAATCAAAATACAAGAAATGTAACTGTTTTTCTTCACAATATTCTTTTTGCAACTTATTCTGCTATGGAAGTTCCACATCCAGTAAACTTGTTAATTAATGGCATATGGGATGAAAATACACAGTGGTATGTAAATCTCTTTTCTGAAAAAAAAAATTCTTCTCCAATTAAAAACAAAACAAAAACATGTTTTGCACTAAAACACACTGCAGTGCACAGATGTTCCTTATACAAGTTGGCCGCTCGACAGCAATCTTTGGGGGTAATCAGTACATTGAAAACTGTATCACTACTTTAATGGTACCACCACTCTCCACACCGAACACCGTCACCTAGTAATGTTGTCATAATCACATGAATTGAATTCTCTACCACGCCCCATGTATTGATCTTTTAGTACCAATCTGCCACAACTAGATAACTTCCAATCTGTCTGTATAAGGATGATCCTACATTTATCGGTTCCCACATAGGTGATTCTGAGTATGAAGACCCAGCATTCGGTGGAATCAGCCACAACCAAAGTGACTGTCATCTGCAAAGTGCTTGGACTGGAGCCGTCAATTTTTTCTTGGCTCGTCTTGAGTGTGACAGAGTGGCAGCCATTGTGCATTTACCACGCCTGTGGTCAATTCCACTGAACCAGTAACAATGGCGCAGACAGCAGAGAAGATAATTCGTCTATGTATGCAATCTTTTCAAAACTTCAACAGCAGCGTGTGATATACCCCAGACCCTAGCGTCAATGTTTAGGATGAATTCTACTCTTTGGGAAGCAGGTGGGTGACCACAGTGGTCAGTTATAAATATCAACAATGTATAAAGAGGAATTGGGGAATGGGGGTAGTAATGCTATGGATGGATTCCAGACTTTGAAAACTAATGGCTGACCACATTGTTCAGTTATAAATAACAGCAATGTACAAAGAGGAATTTGGGTATGGACAGTAACGCTATGGATGGATTCCAGACTTGAAAACAAATGGGCGACCACAGTGGTCAGTTATAAATATCAACAATACATACACAGACACGGACAGCAAAGCACATCCAAATTAGATTTTCTTTAAATATGACTTTGAACTTGGAAGATTTTGTTGTTTATTTGGAAAAGGGTGGGTGGGCTGGTGGTACTCTTTAAAACAGGACCCACGTGTTAACAACTATAGAGACAGTTTTGATAATATGAACATCACTATGTGGAGATGAAAAAAAATCTGCAAATGAAAAAAAATCAATAGGCGTTGCTGTTTGACATCAGTAAAATAATTTGACATCAGACCTGCGCTGATGGAAAAGCCTGAAAAACTCCAGGGTCCAGAAGCTGCATGTCAGGTGTATGTTTTCCACAGGGGCATGTGGGGAAAAAACTGGTTTGCCCCCCCCCCCCCCTCCCCCCCCCACCCCCCCCCCCCCACCCCCCCCCCCCCCCCCCCCCTGGCCCCCCCCCCCCCCCCCCCCCCCCCCCCCCCCCCCCCCCCCCCCCCTCACCCCCCCCCATGGCCCCCCCCCCCCCCGCCCCCCCCCACCCCCCCCCCCTTTGGTGGGGTTCCCCCCCCCCCCCCCCCGGGGTGTTAGCCCCCTCCCCCCCCCCCCCCCCCCCCCCCCCCCCCCCCCCCCCCCCCCCCTGCCCCCCCCCCCCCCCCCTTGACCCCCCCCCCCACCCCCCCCCCCCCCACCCCCCCCCCCCCCCCCCCCCCCCACGGGTTCTTGACAGTTTCGAGTCCCCTGAAGATGTTGTTCTGTTTTGTTTTTTATTTTCAGACCATTACGGACCCCAACGATTCTTGATACCTGGGGTCTTGTCAGTTGTTCTTACGAATTCTTCTGCTGGTAGCCTTTGAAAACATTTTAAGCCAACAGAGATTTTTTTTTTGCCACTGAAATTTGGTGCCAGCAGAAGCTTTGACAAACCAATCTGGAGTAAAAACTGATCACTGCTGTGATAGCTTGAAACCTGATGGTCTTAGTATTACAGTATTCTCCATATAGTGTGTCTAAACCATCTGCCACAGTATCCGCAGTCTATAATGAATTTTCCCCGCGTGCATCAACAGGTGGTAATTTAGTGAGTGCTTGCGGGTGAATGATGACTCGCACACCTGACACTTGAACAGCTTGATCCCTGCAGACACAATGACATACATCAACATCCGTCATCTTGTTTATCTACACAAAATTACAAACAATGGGTTTTCTTTTTTTTTGTTTTAATCCTGTAAGGTCTTCCTCACAACTGTTTTCACCTAGAGATTCCACCTAGGGCTATGGGATTCCTTGTAGTTTATAATACTGAGGACAATATACACCATCAAGCTTTTCAACTTTCTAATATGAAATTATCAGGAAGTAACAAAATGCAATCATGAAGTTAAAGACAAGCATTAAAGAAAGTAAGAAAATGTTTGTTAAGCTTCCAGCTAGAAAGTGTATTTCCTTCAACATGACAATCATAATCAGTATCATACGAAAGTGGTACAAAGTTTATTTCTGTGCTGTATGTGCATGAACTTTAAAAAAAATCATTGTGCATTTTTTGAGAAAGTCAACTTGTACATTTCCCTAAAACTTTTTATTCTGCACCAACATAAAAACACCAATTCTATTCTATCATCATCTGATGTATTATAACGTGCAAAGGCGCTATGCAGCACAAAAGATACTTACCAGCGTGGGGACCTGTAGTGGTAGATCAGAGATCCTTTAGCAGTGAAAACCTTCCCACTATTACAAATTTTGCATACAAGTGGGAAGTTTTCCACCCTTTTTCTTTGCCTTCAGCTCTGCAATGTACTCCATCGCAAGTTTCTGGAAACAAAATTACATTCAATTATTCATCATTCATAGTGGACAGATTTCTCACGTTTTTGTTCGTCATACAAAACCCTACCCACTCCTAGTATGAACTAACTGTAATGGATGAAAACTTCAGAACTCTTGGGTCTTGTAAATGGATGATATTTGTTGCTTATAATATGTCGGTGGCTTGTCAAGGAAATTTTTCTCTGCCAAGACAATTCAGTGTCTCGGGTGTATTCTGATTTTGATGAAAAACTGCACTACAAGAGTGTAACCATCAACTGTACCTGAAGAGTCCTGGACCAGCCGTTTCCAAGTAGAGCTGTTCAGTAACTGTCACAAGCAGCTGCAGCAATACACAAACTGTCCATACATGTTTAAAGTAAAATCTGCATTTAACTTAAACTCCGAGTAATCTGGTCCTTTAAAAGTTAAAATCTGGCAAACAAAAATGATGTCCCCTTGATCATGTGTTTACAGGCCATGGAATATATATATATTCTTGCGTTTGTGTATGCATGTGTGATACAAAATAAAATGTCATAATTGTGTACAGTTTGTGGTATTTCAAAATATGAATTATTGTAAAAGGAAGTTTTGAATTTCTTCTCTGAAAGGTATCAGAATTTCTTGTACACATAAAATTCAACTGTGCATGAAATCTAACAGAGCATAGTTTGTGTTGTTTTTAAAAAACATCGATCGTTGTAAAAGGACGTTTATTTGTCCTTTTTATTAGCTTTTTTGCTTTGTGAAGACTCTGCAATGATATAAAATATCTTCCTGATCTATGTTATTACTGTGACGAGTGGAAAAGTAACTGATGCCAACATTTCCTAGCAAGTCTATGAGAAAGGGGATGGGAGAAAAGTGGAAAGGAAAGAGGGAACTAGGGAGAGGGGAAAAAAAGAGAGCTTACTTTTCTTTCCTCTGGAATCTCTTCCATCTTCTTCCGCCTCACATTTAAGCCTTTTGCCTTCACCTCCTTATTGCAAGCTGAATCTGAAAGCATTACAAAGAAAAATGGATTGTTATCTAATGATGGTATTACACTGCCAAAAAACACTTCAAAGAAAATCAAACAATAGCTGAAGAAGGTACTGAACAGTCAGGAAATTTAAGATTACATTAAAAATAATCACTGACACCATCAAATCAGAACTGAAAACATCAACCAAAATTAGTACGAAAATGAAATGGAAAAAATCAATAGAGTATTAAACTTGAAGAGCCGTTACCTGCTTACTAAGCACCGACACTAAACTGAAAGCAGTTCAATGAAATTGGAATAATAGACAAAACAGTATGTCCACCTCGTGTGTCGCTGTCTTTCATCCCTATTTATCCTTAAATTTTACATACACCCCTATTCTCAAACCAATGAACATGATCAACAAGTTTCATTTACAATACTATCAACAAATAAAAGAAGCAGTATTGCCATTTACATTTACAATATCAACAAACTTATCAAAAATGAACCTATAAAATTTAGCATTTATTGGATAGGAAATAATAAGCAATGAGTGTAAACTTAAACATATATATGACAGTCTGGTTGATGAGTTGGGGACAGAAAAAAAAGCAGAACTCAAAAAAAAAAATGTGTGCGAGTGTGCGAGTGTGTAAAGTATGTAAGGGAGGGGAGTAAGGGTTATGGGATGAGACAACATTCTACATTTAGGAAGATTCAGCAGAAAACTAGAGGTAACTTTACACACAAAAAAGAACAAAGAAATTCAATTAAATTCAAACAAATCAGTTTCACAATGTCTGGCCATGAACAGTCTTCTATCGCTAAAGAAACGATCGAAAAAACTGGGCGCTTTGTGCAAATACTTGTTTTAATCTCACTACATCGATAAAAGCAAGTACTTTAGTAAACTGGGTTTGAATATCAAGTTAACACCAAAAGTGTGTAAACAAACTGCATCTGGAATGTCATTTGGACTAGCCAGTCAAAAAAGTATTTTAATACAGATCTCTGTAGTGCAGACTAAGACTTGAAATAAAGTGTTAAGTATGATCAATCGGTTTTGTGTACATATTAACAGGTTGGATTACAAGACAGATCTGTACACATACACCCACCTTGATGGAGTTCCAAGTCAATAGTGTCTGATACTATCTCTTCTTTTGTAGCCAAAGGATCGCCACTCAAAATAACTTTGGCCTCTTCATCCTCTGATGGATTTTCGGGCTCTCTCAAAGCTGCCACTACAAAATGATCGGTCAGAGAGACTGCTCGGGCTTGGAAGTGTTGCTGGCCTCTCGGTGTTCA
Source organism: Conus betulinus (assembly GCA_016801955.1). NCBI lineage: Eukaryota > Metazoa > Mollusca > Gastropoda > Neogastropoda > Conidae > Conus > Conus betulinus. The sequence continues at coordinate 15,173 of JADBJO010022630.1, forward strand.
GCTGCGTAGGTATCATGTGCATCAGGAATGTTCGCAACACAGATCTCCTTCTTTACTTCGACCTCTACTGGAACCCCAGACTCCGAGGATTCACTTGATTCAGATCTTCGTATCTTTTTCTTGGCAGATGTTTCACTTTCTTTGTCAGTCATGGAGCAGGTTTGGTTCTTATCGTCTTGTACTTTTCTCTTTCTTGAGGTTTTGTCGTTGGTGGCCGTATCTGTTTTGGTGGTTTTAGGAGATGAACATTTTTTTTTTTTTAGCCGAGGCCATGGTCTTTTTCTTTTTTTCTCTGAAACAATGCAACAGCCCTGTAGTAAATCAACCATCAGAGACATATCATGTTCAGAGAATAGTTCTAAGTATACAGCAGCCCAGTTCACACACTCTTTATAAACTTTCTGACAACAAATCCCTCACAGTGACACTTTCCTAGCAAACGACCTGACCGGCACAGCATCTACGCTAAACAGCATCACTTTGCAGAACAGTTTCCATCTGCAAAAAAATCGCCCTGATTTGACAGTAAAATAAAGAAAATGAAAAATAAAACGCCAACAACAAACAAAATATTTTCAAGTAAGAAGTATTTGTGCGAACGCACGCATAACATCTTGCACACACGTAAAATCCCTTCTCCAACTTTCGGAAGAGAAGGCCAGTTTGGCCGTTGGTATGGATGACACGTTACACATAGCATGCACCCTGCTAAAAAAAATGGCAAGAATGAAGGAAGTAAGGAAACTGAGAGAACGGTATCGAACTATATGGACTGGATGATACGGGGAAGCGACTGAATGAAGCGCCAGTTGACAGCTCTTCAGTCGGCTCTACCACTAACCAGGTAGGCAGCCCGTTGTGTAAACGAGAGTGGATTGTATAGCGCTTAGACCTTGGTCTCTAGCCGAGAATAGGCGCTGTATAAGTATTCATTATGATGATGATGATGTATGTGTAATATGAGAGAGAGAGAGAGAGAGAGAGAGAGAGAGAGAGAGAGAGAGAGAGAGAGAGAGAGAGAGAGAGAGAGGGGGGGTGGAGACAGTGACGAGTCGAAGTTTAGTTCTCTTACCTCCGAGTTTCGCTCGGTACTGCACAGAGGATGTTGAAAACAGCAACCCTGTTTACAAAACAAAAACGTTTTCCGTCAAATTAGCAGATACTGCGGTAAACGAACATTTCTGATCATGATAGCCCATCTATTTTGTCTGAATTTTATCACACCTAAAAAGTTGATTGTCTGTCAGTCTGGGGCCAGTTGGACTCATTAATGCATACCCTAGACCCCTCCAAAGCCTCACCACAGCAACATGTTCAGGGTTAAACAATTTTTCATTAATTTGTGTCCACTCTTATTGTTGTTAGTTTCCAATGTTTGCAGTTGAGGAAAAATTTGTCCTACATGTCACTGGGAAAATCCTGAAATCTTCAGGAGGACTAGCAGCTTTATGTTAAAATCCACCATGGCATTAAAGCGGATTGCATGCCTGATATCATTTTCTTTTTGTACATGTGGCTTCATTTGCACTTTTCATCTGAGCGTACATTTGGTACGTCTGGGGTTCAATGACCAACATTAACTTACAAGATGACTGCCATATCAAGACTTATCTCTGACCAAGAAACTGTAAAACCTGCCAAAAATGGAACATAATAAAATGGACCGATGTAAACCATATTTTACCTTTTTTAGCTTCTTCGTTGACGTGTTCCCTTATGTGGGCTTCAAGGGGTTCAAAACACTTAGTTTCATCTCTAAATCCTTTGAATTTTTGTGTGCATTCACTGCCATCTGCATAGAATGCACATATATGTAGCTAAAATGTTGTGTATAATCATTTGAGGTTGATTTAATAGAGAACAGTTCTCGAAGCATTCTATCAGATAAGCCTTGTAGCACATCAATGGCTATCTCCTCCTGAGCTTGCAGGTGCTTCAGAGATATCTGAAAAAAAAAAAAAAAACCCATAAAATATAAAGGTTCAAAGTTAATCTGAATGCGAAAAACACACATGAAACGTTATTAAAAAAAAAAGTTGAACACATCAGAAACCACTTTCATATTCTTTCAACCATACCATTTCTCTTTTTTGTTGGTACTGTAGGGGGGGGGAGAGAGAGAGAGAGAGAGAGAGAGAGAGAGAGAGAGAGAGAGAGAGAGGAGAGAGAGGGAGAGGAGGGAGGGGGGAGGAGGGAGAGGGAGAAAAAAGTTTCAACAAAAGTTTCAACAAAAATGTCCGAAAAAAATATAGACGAAAGGAATGCCTGTGTGTCGTTCCTGTATTTTATGAAGTTTTATTCTGGATCACGGCTATGATTTCTTTCTCCAAGTTCAACTAAAACAAACATATGATATGACTGAATGTTAGATTTTAATACACAGGGATGAAAAGTTTTTTTTTAAAAAAAAAAAAAAAAAAAAAAGGAGATTTGGCAGGGGTCTGGGGGTTGCCGCAGGCCCCCAGTGGGGTCCAGGGGCAACAATATGGCGGGGGTCAGGGGGCGCCGCCCCCTGAAGCTGAGGCATATTTTGTACTAAATAAGGCATAAAAATCTTTAGAAATCACTTTCTTGCTTCTAAACAACTCAGTCTATAAAACAACTTTCAACGCAATGGAGACTGAGACTGACGTGGAAAGAAACTATGTCAATTGAGACAGAGCAAACATTTAGTATGATGAATCCTCAGAACTGTGGCTGTAGAAAATTTGACAAACAGTGCTTTCAGGACATAAAGAATAAGGCCTGTAGACAAAGTAAATCTGAGTGGGAATCAAACTAAGTAAACCAGATGTATAAAAACAACTGGTGGACTTTCAATAAACACAATATGAAATGATTACTTTGAAGTCTTTAAAACACACACACACACACACACACACACACACACACACACACACACACACACACAAGCTTTCGGGTCTAAGACCCTTCATCAGGAAACACTTAACAGTAAACACAAAGGAAATAAAGAACATAAAAGAACAAATGACATCAAAACAAACTGATGTCACAACAGTACCCCCCACACACCCCACTCCCCCAAGCACCCCCACTTCCCCCTCCCCCCATACAACTAATCATAATATCCCCCCCCCCCCCCCCACCCCCCCCCCCCTTTTGACCAGTTGTGTGTGTGTGTGTGTGTGTGTGTGTGTGTGTGTGTGTGTGTGTGTGTGTGTGTGTGTGTCTTCTTAGAAGCTATTTCTCTTGCACGATCTCAGCTAGAAGGACAAACAAATCCTGAACAGTGTGGTCAGCAGTCTTCAAACCATGATTCCAGTCCATGTAACCATGTAACCATGCTGTTCCTATGTCATATTCCTCAGTTGTTGCTGGGAACAAAAGCAAGTCGCCGGTCACGAAAAAGGCGGCTTGCTTCCCAGTAACTGTCTCAAAAAATTGTTCTCCCGACTTGGGAAAAGATAAAGTCAAGGCAGAAAACTGCGAAAGTAGGCCAGAATTGTCACCCCCTCTTAGTACTCCTAAGAAAAAATGTCAGCCAACAGAGTCTCCAAAAGTCCCATCGCCCGGCTGTCCATCTCCTTCTAATTTTGATCTCAATAGTATTGTTGTGTTCATGGAAACCCTTTCAGTTAAATTCATCAGTATTATGAAAAACGTGACGGACCTGCTTACATCTTCTGTTTTGGAATTCAAAAGAATTATTTCAAAGTGTCACGCCAATGTGTTATGAACTTTTACAAAATGAAAGTTCTTTCTTTGTGTTCTCTTGCAAAAATCCGCCTGTTTCTGTTTGTTATTATTCTTCCTTCCCTTGTAATGCGGACAACCAGTTCAAAAGCCAACATGGACAGTCCAGTCATAGATCGTCTTAAGTTTTTACAATGGAACTGCAGAAGCAAATGTAATATTGATTACCTTATTCAGTTTTGGAAGACCATAGTTTTGATGTCCTTGCACTGCAGTCTCTGAATTGCCATAAAAATGATTTACCAAAACTCCCGGGATACTATTTTTCTCCAGTGACTAATGCAGTGAAGAGAAATACTAAAACAAAAAACTGCCATATATGTGTCGTGCAACATTTTGTACCAACCTGTTAAAACACCTGTAACTCGACTGACAAACGCTTATATTCCTGCTGTATAGCAGTGAATATCAAGGGCCAAAGTTTACAAGTTGTGACCTGTTATTACCCAGATGGTGTGTCCAAGAAGGAAGCCGACTGGTTGTTTGATTTAGATTTCAAACAAAGAGTGGATTATTCTAGGTGATTTCAATTCCCATCATGCTCTATGGTCCGAAAACTCTAAAATATCACAAAACAATAATGAATATCTCGCTAACACTATAGTAAATGCTATCTAACGATACTGAATGACGGGTCTATCACCAGAATTGCTGATCGTTCTGATCAGAAAAATTCATCAATTGATTTGTCCTTAGTAACTCCGGGTATTTTTCCACTTTGAACGTGGAATGTCATTCAGTCACCACTGGGTAGTGACCATCTTCCTGTTGAAGTTCAGATCTTAGTGTGTCCAGAGAGAACTGAGCATACCCTCGGACAAAACAAAATACAACGAAGATAAAGCCAACTGGGACCTTTTTGCCCAGACTCTAATTACTGGTTCTCTTAAGCTCAATTTTAATCATAACATAGAATCAGTAGAAGATCTTGAAAACAATTATGTAGATTTACGAAATCTTATTCTGAGAGCAGCAGATTGTGCCATTCCAAAGATAAGTTTAAAGACCATCCAAAGAGAGCCTCAAACCCTTGGTGGAACTCCTCATGTGAGTTGGCCGTAAAAATGAAAGCAGAGATATTTCAAAACTGGATGAATAGTCGTCATTCACAGCCACCCAAATAGTAAACGAACTCCACTGTAAATACAAAATTGCTAATAACTATAGTAACAGAGCAGTAGCTCTTGCAAAAAAAAAAAACCCAGTATTATGGTAATTTGATCATGACTTGCTCTAAACATCCACATGACGTTTCTAAATTATGGAAAGAAATTTTAAAAATCAAGGGTACATTTCATCTCCCTCAGCCTGCTCTGCATGTTAATGATAAAATTTATAGAACTAACAAAGAAAAGGCTGAATTATTAGCAGAAACTTTTGCTTCAATGAGTCAGACTGAGTGTTTATCTCAATCTGAACAAATTCGTAGAAAGGAGTTTGAGGATAAATTCCAAAACATTGAGCAGACTAATATAGAAAGTAACACTTATATATAAACACAAATTTAACAATGCATGAACTCTGTTTCGCACTTAAACGTATAAAACCGGGTAAGATATCCACTGGTTCGGATCCTATTTCCTATAACATGATTAAACATTTTCCTGAGAGTCTGTTATCAAAGTTGTTGGAGTTCTTTCAGATTTGCTGGAATACTGGAATGCTCCCTACAGATTGGAAAAAAAAGCTACTGTCATCCCAATCCTTAAAAAAGGAAAACCTAAAACTCTTCCCTCTAGTTTTCGACCTATTTCTTTAACACCTCACATTGGAAAACATTTTGAAAGAATCATGAAAAACAGAATACAACATTTCCTTGAAAAAAATGGAGTCTTGCCTTTATTCCAGACTGGTTTTAGGAAAGGTAGAGGAGTCACAGACCACATTGTCCACTTATCCTCAAATGTGAAAAAAAAGCTCTTGCCAAGCGTCATTCGACCCTTGCAACGTTCTTTGATGTTCATAGAGCCTACGATTCAGTATGGCATTCTAAATTGTTGTACAAAGCACATGAAGTAGGAATACGAGGTCGTTTTTTTTTTCAATTTCTAAAAGCTTTCTTATCGGACAGAACTATCCAAGTCAATCTACATGGAGCTTTATCAACTTCTAAGACTATTAACATGGGTGTTCCCCAAGGAAGTGTAATCGCTCCAACATTTTTCTCGCTAATGCTTTACGATATTAAACAGGTTAATACAAAAGGTGCCACATTAGCTCTATATGCAGATGATATTGCTCTGTGGAGGAATGTAAACTGCAATTTTTCCAAACAACAAACCAAAAGAAAGAAAATCATTGAACAGTATCAGGAAATAGTTGACAATATTTTCATTACATGAAATCAAATGGGGTTTGGTTATCTGCTCACAAAACGGTCTTTGTTGTCTTTACAAAGAAAAACAATTGCGTTTGAAGGCAGAGAAGCTATCTCTATAAGCGTTCATAATAATTTGATATACCCAAGCAAACAAGTTAAGTTTCTCGGAGTAATCTTCCACTATAAACTTTTTTGGAGTAAACATATTAATTTCCTTGTAGAAAAGGGTAGGAAAAAAAAATGGTTTATTACGTGTTCTTTCTGCCATACCTCTGATAACTGGGGATCTAATCTCGTCTATGTCGCGCTCAGGGTTAGTTCGTTCAATTCTGTCATATGGACAAGAAGTTTTTTTTACAGCTGGAAAGACAGATTTACACAAGCTTACCAGTATTGACTCGTTGGCCTTTAAAATTGCATTAGGACTTCCCGATGGGCTTCAATTGATTTGACGTACAGGGGGCTGGTGTGTTACCCTAAATGAACACAGGCTAAGTTGCGCCTGTAATTTTACAGTGAGGGCTAGAACCATCCCAAATTCAGTAATTACTGAACTGGATGGCAGTACGTATATTTCAAGAGAGATCCGTAACAAATCGGTATACATGTCCTTAGGTGATTATGTTTCCCCATTGTTTTAGAACTGTAACCTGTCTCTTGATGGTATTGCCCAGGTTCCATGTTGTTCATACCCTTCGTGGTTGTCAAAGCAGGCTGAAATAATCTACTCTTACGGAGATTTTAATAAAAAAGATAATCCTCTGTTACTATCATCCTATACCAAAGACTTGATAGACAAGAAATACGATTCCCATCTACACATTTTCACGGATGGTTCTGTTTTAGATTCTTCCGATGTTGGGGCTTCCTTTGTAATACCAGCGCTTAGCATTAGAAAGAAAATGCCATATTACGAAAGGATGTTCTATATTTACAGCAGAGTTATTTGCTATTTTGAAAGCACTAGATTTTATACTTCAACTTGACATGCCCGTTATACATAGACAAATACTTATACTATCGGACTCTCAAAATCAGCGCTTACGGCTTTACACTGTCAATCAAAATCTAGTCGTTCAGACTTGGTGTGTGAGATCTTATTTCTCATTCATCAGTTAATAAACCCGGGGTATCGATGTAACTCTGTTATGGTTCCAGGGCACTCTAGTTTACGTGACAATGATTTAGCTGACTTTTATGCTAAGGAAGCTGCAAGAAATAAATCTGATGTTTTGAATTGTGATATCCTTCTTTCTTCATCTGAAGCTATCCACATTCTGACAAGTTCAATCTGGAACATAAGACAGACAAAACAATATCTTGAAGATTCAGCTCGGAAGCACAGATGGGATATGACGAAACCAACAAGCAAATGCTGTAATCCTCCAGGGCCAATCCCAAATCGTAACCTTGTACATAGGCTGCAGGTTAATGGTTGGTTAGGTAGGTATTTAAAACCGGCACCTGCTTGTGCATGTGGTGAGACTCTCGATATCCCTCTTTTTTTTTTATTTGACTGTACTAGTACAAAAAAATCACTTTCAGCCTCTTCATGATAAGATTAAGTCCTTCAAGCTTAAGTTGACTTTGTCAAGTGTTTTTATCCCAGTTATGAGAACGGTTGGAGACTGGCAATGTTGGCTGTTACTCTTATTAAATCTCATCCACTTGGAAGAGATATTTTAATTCTTCCACCGCCCCACCCTCTCCTCAATGCCTCCCTCCCCCCTAACAGGTTTTGTTTTTGTTGTTTTTATAACCAGCTCGCGAATTTTTGAAATGTTAAAATCTTATTCTAGGCATATTCCATATCAGTATGGTTCGGCGTCTAATTTGCACGTAGAGCAAGGCTTTTCATCCCCCCCCCCCCCCCCCCCCTATCTTCCTCCCTCTTCTCCCCTTCCCCAATCCATATACACCCATAAGCTGTTCGACTCTTACGAGTAATATGTCAGCCAGTTCCATACTTTAATGACCCTTGACTACATGTATTGGATATACATGTAGTCACACAGAATTGGTGTTTCTGAATTCCGGTATATATGGGCTCTCAGTGTGTGTGTGTGTGTGTGTGTGTGTGTGTGTGTGTGTGTGTTATGTGTATGTAGAAATTGTCTCCTCTATAGGCTTATTGCTTTGATGTTTGAACAAACGAACGAATGAACGAAGTTTAATGCTGCTAGGCTGTAAAAGCCCTTTAAGCAAATCGGCGGGATGTACAACAACAAAACGCGACTCAATTTCGATTTTATTAACATGGAAACCACAGCAATATCCCTGTTTTTTCACTTTACGTGACGAAATCATGAACGAGAAAATGTCACTGGTATTCACTGTCAGTTCTGTAGACGACGGTCACGCCAGGTAAAAACTGGATCAGTCCGTGGACAGCGTGCAGCCGCCATAGAGCACATGCTTGGGTCTCTGCATGCTTCGTGTTGCCGATGCGTCTTCCTTTCCAAATGCAGAACAATTTAAGACATTCCTCTTATGACATGCGTCTTTCTTCCTGGTTGTTAATCCAGAAAAAGCGATCGTCTTCCGAACACGGATCGCAGAATATTCTTGAACGACGTCGTCTGATTCACACAGCAGCACACTTACATCATCCGTTTGATGGAACACATCCTTCCGAAATATTTTTTGTCTATAGCTTGCTCCAAACTTGTGTCGATGTCCGACTGGTGGATTTCTGGGCCCCTGCTGTTGCACACCGACGGATCGGGGTGCGAGCACCGAAGCGTATCCTGAATGGGCGTGGATGTGTATGTGCGTGCGCGCGTATGTGTGCGTGTATGCGTGTGTTTATGAGAGTGAATGCATGTGGTACGAGTGCTCGAGTATGAGTGTGTGTGTGTGTGTGTGTGTGTGTGTGTGTGTGTGTGTGTGTGTGTGTGTGTGTGTGTGTGCGCGCGCAGGCGCGCGCGCGTGTGTGTGTGTGTGTGTGTGTGTGTGTGTGTGCGCGCGCGCGCGCGCGTGTGTGTGTGTGTGTGTGTGTGTGGGGGGGCGTGTGTATGTCTGTGTGTGAGTGTGTAGTTTGAGTGTATGTGAGGGTATGGGTGTTCGTATTGAGATGCGTGTATTTGTGTATTTATGTAAGTGCGTACTTTTATGTGTGCGCGCGCGGGCACGCGCGCCCCATGTGTGTATGTGTATGCGTGAGAGTACGCACGCGCGCGCTTGTGTGTGCGCTTGTGTGTGTATGTGTATGTCTGCGCGCGTATTTTGGTGTGTTAATTATGCTTCTTCTTGCTTTGAATGAAAAACGTTGGTATTCTGTCATAATGTTTTCTTAAATGTCAGTACAACTTTGAGTTAATCTGGCAATAAATTGGTTTCAGTCAGTCAGTCAGTGTGTGTGTGTGTGTGTGTGTGTGTGTGTGTGTGTGTGTGTGTGTGTGCGCGCGCGCGCGCACGCGTGTTTGTGTGTGTGTGTGGGGGGGGGGGGGGGGGGGAAGGGGGGGGGGAGGGGGGCAAGTGTGGGGTATGTGTTGTGGGGTGAGGTTGGGGGTGGGTGGGTGGGGGTGTGGGGGGAGGAGGAGGGGGGGGGGGGAAGTATATGGGTGTGTGTGTGTGTGGGGGGGGGGGGGGGGGGGGGGGGGGGGGGGGGGCTGGTGGAAAAGGGATTTCATAGGGAGGGCTGTTAGCAGAAACCTAACAGCATGCAGCAAACGTTTGCATCAACATCAATTTGTTTTGATGTCATTGTTTTGATGTCATTTGTTCTTTTATGTTCTTTTTCATCACTTTGGCGTTTTTCCCTTGCCTTGAAGACTGCTAGTCGAAGTGGGTTCGAAATTTTTCTTTTTTTCCTCCGTTGTTTTGTTATCCTGTTTTCCCCTTGTGTTTACTGTTTAGGGTTTCCTGATGAAGGGTCTAAAACTCGAAAGCTTGAGTGTTTATTTTTTTATTTTATTTTATTTTATTTGTAAAAAAGGACTTCAAAGTACTAATTTTTTCCTTTAAGTAAATCAGAGTTTGAATCAAACCATCATGGAAATGGAACTTGTAGAAAAATCAGAGTAGGAGTCAAACTATCATTGGAAAATGAACGTAGATTGTTGCATACCCAATGATCTGAAAACATGCTGTAATGTTGTAATTATCTGTTGATGACTGGGACGCTCCTAGTGATCTCTGATTGCCACAAAGCCACGACACCTAAGTAGACACGTTTTTGGCAAGGTTCACAAAACGCTTCAAACTCGCGTCTTTGTCATGTTTTCTTATTACACCCCGACTCTGCGGTCACACACCTCCTTCCGCAGCCACTCGGTCTTCTAGTGGTTCACATACTTTTTTTTTTTTTCCCACTCACTGGCGGCAACCTCTCACTGTGAATCGACGCCATGATGAGAAATGACACTGGAAGGAAGCAGAATGAGAACTACGCCGTTTGAGAACAACACCGACTGAGAAGAAATTCGCTGTGCAGACAAATTGAGATCGTTTCAGAGTTTCACTCTTTGAATATTTTTTCGGCGGAGATGCGAAAAAAAACGGCGGAGACGGCGGAGGAGTTTTCATCCCTGATACATCATATAACAGTTTTTGTTTAATTGTACTCATGCCATGTACTTTAGTACCGTATTCATGTAAGTTTCCACAAACAATACATCTTAATTTGACACCAACATTTCTTAAATCACAGGAATCGAAATGTAACAGGGGTTCTAGCAGTTTCCTGTTTTACCTGGCCACAAAACAAATAGCCTTGAAAGTTTTCCTACATGGCAGATTTCAGCGCATCATTCAACAAAATATTTAAATACTTTCAGGACTAGAATTTGCCCGATATTCTTAAGTTGTCCCGGAGATAAGTAGATCACAAAATCCACACTCATCCCCTCAAATTGTACTTGCCCTCTTTGACTAACTAGAGTGATGAACCGAGCTGTCAGCGGACAAAATTCAATGATGACATGCTCTGCACATGTATGATGCTCACCTAAGGGAGAAATCAAGCAAACAGGTTTGTCTTTTCCATGGTAATCAAAAGCAATGCCTGAATATTGTACAGAATATACCTTTTTGCAGTGGGACAGCACTCTACTGGGTTCTATTTTGAGAAATATAGGGGCGACAGGTTGGGATATGAAAGGTGGGATGAAGTAGTAGGGAGGGATTGAGGTCGGGAGGTTGAGCTATAGAAGTTAAAAAGAGAGAAGGGAAACACAATTAGCCTGCACTATGGTAGGTCACCCTCACTGATACAGAGCACTGTCACTTGTCCACTGGTAGGTTTAGTTGCCCTGGACAGCAGGATGGTGGGTGTTTCAAGTGCCGACTTTTGCATGTGCAACTATCAAGCACTGCAGTGCTTGGCTCTCGCAGCAAAGTGACTAGCTGAACATGGACGAAGGTAAGCCTTGTTGACCAACTGGAAGATGAACTTTTGGCAGTATGCAATTCTATCTGTTAAGATAATAATTCAATGATAAATTTTGATCAGATAAACAGTATCCCTGTTAGGTTAAAAACTGTAAGCTGATTTTGTAAATACTGGTGATTGTTGGAATGATCTGTAGTGTATGACTTTAAGTCTCCTACCCTTTTGTAAGCTTAACTCAGCCTTTAAACAAAAGTGGGGATTAACAGTTATAGCAGAAACTCTACCATAGAGAAAACTTTGCTGGCCGAGTCTCACATCCGTTCTGAAAGATAAAAGGGTAAATGTGTGCACTCGTCAAACCAGCCATCAGATTCTCACCTACAGACCAAGTTCTCTTTATCGCAGAATTGGGATCCTGGTCACGCTACACATTGTAGCACATAGGATGCATGCGATGTTTATACGTGTCCTCCATTTCCACCAGTACACGATGACACACTATAACAGTAAGTGACAATTTTGTGTGTTTGGTAAGAAATACCAGGCAGCTATCTTCAATCTACATCAATTTTGCCAGGACCACTGTATTCCAACATAAGCGGCTGCACGGAGTGTAAGCAAGTAAAGTAGGAGTGAGGAAGGGATCCTCATTGTTGTAGTTCAATGAGGACTAAAACCTTGCCTATTGAAGTGACATGTAAATACTTACCTATGTGTAAGCAAGTAAAGTTGATGTATGAAATTGCACTTAACTGTGTGTTCTCTGTTGTTCGATGAAATATTGAATGTTTGAATTTCTCTCTCCAGTTCTGTCTCTCGGAGCTACAAGTACTTCTAGGAGTACAGGCCTAAGGAAAATTATCCCAGAGCACTTTAAAATATTTTAAAACAATACCCGGAATCAATAAAAATTCTTTCGATGACTAGTACCGGAAAGTTGCTCCTTCCACCACTAGTAAGAGAGAGGGTGTAGGTGAAATGTTAAGATAATTTTCTTCGAGAAATTATTCCAAGTCCTTCCCCTACAGGACCTGCATACCACTCATCCACCTCTCGTCACAAAGGGAATGGTGAGGCGCGAGAGATGGGACGGTTAGGGGAGAGAG